>JAOYMZ010092321.1:0-10616 GCA_025802335.1 Pinguicula primuliflora
TATCTGTTTCCAGCTGATCCCAAGGTCGGAGAATATTTCGGCGGATTTACTTGCCAAATCGGCTCTCCGAATTCATGATTTCACCCCAGTTAGCCACCATCAAGAGTTTGCCGCCCCAGTCTCCGAAGATGTGTTATCCGATAGCAGCTGGATGCTGGCAAAGTTACCTCCGTCACTGACAAGGGTAACATCCAGTTCGATAGCAAATGTTTCATCGTTGGGGAACCACGTTCCGATCCAAGCTCATGTTAATGCAGCTGATGAGCCCTTCTACTTTAATCCCCCTGAGGGATTTAGATTACATTTTGTCGTTTCCTTTCGTTTTCACTCTTGTAATTCTCTCTGGCTTTCTGCCTCCTATGTATTAAAAAAAAAGTTTTATGTAGATGCTAGTATCAACACTTCTACACAAAACATCAAACATCTGCTCAGAATTCTTGAACGATTTATCTCCTCACAACAAAACAATTCAACCAAACAGTTCATCAAAGTCAATTCAGCAAACAATAGCAAAACAATTCTGCAAATTCAGCAACAACCAAACACGAGCAGTAGCAAAAAGTCAATTAAAAATTATGAGCCAGAGCCTGGAACTACAAAAATGCATCAAAAAAAATATTCAATCAAAGATGGCAACATGTCACGAAAGATTAAATTCACCATATTGGTAAAAAGGAACAAATGTTCACGGTAAAGTTGACACAATCTTGCGTGAATAAATTCACCATGTTGGTAAAAAGGAACAAATGTTCACGGTAAAGTTGACACAATCTTGCGTGAATACACCATCAATCACCCTATCATAGTCTTCGACATTCAGGACCAATGTATTCCTTGTACTTTGGGTTTGACGATGCTTTGTTGTGCTTGGTTTGGCTTTATTTTTGCATTCTTCATAATCCTTTCGCTAATTGACTTTCTTCTACTTGCTAGTTGTTTTCCTTTTCGACAAGGTTTAGTTGGATCACTAGTAAGAGTTGTATCATCAATTGAATTACTTGACTGCATTGTAAGGAAGTCAGTCTCTCCTCATTTGATTATTCAATCTCCTGTTTTGCTTCTTTCAGTTAGGCAACACCTTATTACGTTTGGAATCAGACAACATAGCTTTCTCAGCAACCTTATACATATACTTTATCATTGTGTCAAATCGGTGGCATTCGAGTGTTCCTTTCACCTGAAAACCAAATCCTTTTTTCCTAGCATAACTTTTGTAAAAATTTTGCAATAAATCCTTAGACTCAAAAGTCATTCCCTTTCTCGGTTCCTCCAAGTTTGTTTATATTTCTTGTTCTTCTTCCCAAATTATATTTTCCCATAGAATCTGATCATCACGTGACACTTGATCAGCATCCATACGATTTCCATGCTCCTCCATTGCTCTGCAAATGATATTTCGAAGAATACAAAATAACTATAACAATAACAATAAATAAAACTGCAATACAAAATTGCAACGCATGTATATAAAATTGCAGCACATATATACAAAATTGCAGCACATATATACAAAATTGCAACACATATATATAAAATTACAGTATTGTTAAAAGGAATCCTGATGATAAATTTATGAAACTGAGACCGTATGAAAAAAACAGTACGCAAGATTTACGTAGTTCGGCGTAAGCCTACTCCACGAGAGGGAAGAAAAACTTCCAGTCCTTTTTCCTTTCTCTTCTTTCGGACTCTTTTTGTTCACTCTTTCTTCTTTACAATAGCTTACATATATACACATTTTTCTGCATAACTCACTATACTACTCCACCTGTCCTCATTACTCAATACACTGCTCCTTCATAATTCTTAAGTCAACATTGGTGGCTTGGTGGCTGTCAACTTTGGTGGATTGGTGGCTACGCGTGCTTCATGATATTGTAATCTGTCTGTTTGTCTCCAAGTTGGAATATTACTTTCCTTAACATTCCCCCTCAAGTTTGGTGTGGGACACCCGACACCCAACTTGAATAAAACATTATGAAATGCCTGGCCTCTAACTGCCTTTGTAAGGATGTCCGCCAGTTGATTTTCCGATCTCACAAATGGAAGTATCACCATGTTGTCCTCAAGTTTCTCCTTAATAAAGTGTCGATCAATCTCGACATGCTTCGTATGATCATGTTGTACCAGATTCTCAGATATGTGTATAGCGGCTCGGTTATCACATCGTAGGGGACAAGCACCCTTTGGTGGAAATCCAAGTTCTGTCACCAATTTTCTAAGTCATAATACCTCTGTGATCCCTCTAGCAATCTCTCTAAATTTTGCCTTCGCACTTGATCTCGCCACAACCTTCTTCTTCTTGCTTCTCAACGTGACTAAATTTCCTCCAACAAATGTAAAATACCCAGAGGTGGATCGTCTATCCATAGGACTTCCAGCCCAATCAGCATCGGTATATGCCTCAATGTTCAGATGTCCATACTTACCATACATCACCCCAGTGTTGGGTGATCCCTTCAGATATCTCAGAATCCTGAATATTGCCTCCATATGCTCTTTTTGCGGACAGTGCATGAACTGGCTCACAACCCCGACAGAGTATGCAATGTCAGGTCGTGTGTGTGCCAAATAGATAAGTTTTCCAACCAAATGTTGATATTGTTGTTTGTCGACCAACTCTCCTTCTTCCTTTATTTTCAGCCTATGGTTAAGGATCATGGGTGTATCAACCGGTCTGCACTCAAGTAGACCTGTCTCAGCCAAAAGATCCAGTATGTATTTTCTCTGGGTAATGTATATTCCATCCTTCGATCTCATAACCTCAATTCCCAAGAAGTATTTCAGCATCCCAAAATCCTTTATTTCAAACTCACTGAAGAGATTTCTCTTCAATTCCCCAATCTCCTCAATATCATCACCCGTAATAACCATATCATCCACATAGATAATCAGGCAGGTAATCTTCTGGTGTCGTCTTTTTAGAAAAAGAGTGTGATCGGAATTACTCTGGATATATCCATACCTCCCCATGGCACCTGTGAATCTTCCAAATCATGCTCTGGGTGATTGTTTCAAACCATATAATGCATTTTTCAACTTACACACCTCATAGGGTTGAAAATCCATATCAAATTCAGGGGGTCCTTCCATATAGACTTCTTCCTCGAGATCACCATGTAGGAAAGCATTCTTTACATCGAACTGATGTAGTGGCCAATCCAGATTTCCAGCTATAGAGAATAGAACTCGGATTGTGTCAAGCTTGGCAACCAGAGAGAAGGTTTCTGAATAATCCACTCCATATGTCTGAGTATATCCTTTTGCTACCAATCTTGCCTTGAATCGCTCAATTGTACCATCTGCTTTTCTCTTGATCGTATACACCCATCTACATCCGACTAGTTTTTTCCCTTGAGGTAACACACACTTCTCTCATGTCTCATTTTTTATCAAGGCATCCATTTCAGCCTTCATAGCCTGTTGCGACTCGGGAATCTTCATCGCTTCTTTCTCACTACAGGGAATATCCTCACTATATACCGCGGCAGTAAAGGCACGTGCGGACTCAGACATACTTCCTTGAACCAAATCAACAATAGGATATCTCTGAGATCTGGAGGTTTGCTCAGGGGTAAACCTCTTTCGTGGGACGCCCCTGTTCACACGATCAGGAAGGACATACTTTGATGTCACTGGGGATCCTGCAACAAGGTCAGTCTCCAAAGACTCCACAGAATGAGGCAATGCATTATCAATGGAATCCACAGAGCAAGGGTTAATTGTTCTTACTGGAGTCTCCGTCAAAGGGGATACTTGAGGTGGTGCTGAAAGATCCAGCCGTACTTTGTCGTCATCGTGAACCGTGAGCGGACTACTTGACTCCATGACGGGTTCGGGTAGCTCTCGTGCGGGAGGCACATGAATGGATGTAGGATGGGATGAGTCGGGTGGTATGGAAATCGATGGAACGTGTGGTGTCATCGTAGAATGTGGCCAGTTGAAGTTTGTAAGCCAATCAAGGGAGTCATACTTGGTTCGAGTCTCCCCTGATCCCTTGGTTGGCTAAGTGTTACATAGAAGTAATCTGTCTCAACAAAATCACAGTCCATAGTCACAAACATGTGTTTGGTATGGGGGTTATAACACCTATAGCCCTTTTGAGATATCCCGTATCCTAGAAAAATGCATTTCTCTGTGCAAGGATCCAACTTTGCTCTTTTTTCTTTCGAAACATGGACAAAAACTGTGCATCCAAAGACCCGAGGGGTCAGAGCTAATGGTGGAGGAATCTGTGCTTGCTCAGCAAGGACCTGAATCAGAGTGCGGAAGTCCAATATCTGTTTAGGCAAACGATTAGTCAAGTAAACAGAAGTGGATACGACTTCGGGCCAAAAACTTGATGGAACCCTAGAATCAAACATTAGAGCTCTTGTCATTTCAAGGATAGACCGATTTTTCCGTTCTGCTGTGCCATTCTGTTGAGGTGTATAAGAGCATGTCGTCTGGTGTACCAACCCCTTCACAAAGTAAAAGTTTTGCATAGATTGATTCACGTACGCCCCCCATTATCAGAGCGAAGTATTTGGACTTGGGGTATGGAATTGAGTCAGGATCATTTGATAAAACTGAGTAAACTTATCAAAAACTTCTGACTTATTTTTGAGAAAATAAACCCAAGTCATTCGCAAATAATCATCAATAAATAAGAGAGAATACTTAAAACCTTGAGCCCCAACAGTAGGAGCTCGACCCTAAACGTCAGAATGTACTAGTGAGAACATAGTTGAAACACGAGTATTTGAAGATAAATTAGGATGTTTATGACTCTTAGCAAGGACACAAGTTTCACAATGGAATGAAGTGCTGGAATATTTAGGGAATAACTGGCTAAGGTATATATGGGATGGATGATCGAGTCATCGGTGCCACTACCAACTTTGAGAGTGTGTAGATCCTTGAGTCAAGAGTGTCCTTCCCGTCGAATCTACGTCGTCCACAAAGTACAAGCCATTTCTTTCAGTACCACGCCTAATTATCTTCTTTGAACGGATATCCTGTAGAACACAGAACGTTGGATACATCATTACTATGCAGTTTAAGTCTTTCGAAACATGACTTATAGATAGTAATTTGTACGATAAGGAGGGCACATATAAACAATTTGACAATCTCATTGTAGGAGAAATTTCGATAACCCCTGCCCCCTTAACTGGGACACAATCACCACTTGCAGTCTGAACAGCCTTCTTCTTCGATTTCTGCAATTGTGAAAAATCTGACAAATTATATGTAATTGTGTCAGTAGCCTCGCAATCAAAAATCCACTCACTCCTTTTTTTTCATTCCCTTCGTATATTTATCTTTTCGGTTTCACAAATTTTTGTGAGTCTGCTTTTAGGGTCAGCCTGCACAAAATTAGGATTAATTCTCGGCCCAATTCTATTGTTACATTTGAAACCCTTCGGCCAACTGCAAAAAATCCAATCAGAAACATATTCGGGCCCAAATACATCTTTCGGCCCAGTTGTAATATTCAAAGGACATTTACGGAATTTCACTGGCAAACACATTTCCTTACCCAGAATAATCCCAGATCGATCGATAGCTTCATTGGTTTCGTTCGTTCCATTGTTCTCGACATACCCTAGGTTGGCGACAGAGACATTGTCGCCCCGATGATCGTCTTCCGGCTGTTTCCCATCAGAAATCGCAGCAACTCCATCACGCCGTTGGTTGTTTCGCTTCTGTTCATTCTGGTATCTCACTAATTTCCAGCATTCTTCCTTTGTGTGACCTAGATTCCGGCAGTATGTAAACTTTATAATCGATCGGCGGAATGATGAATTGGCCGTATTCCGGCCCTCTGACTGCCAATCCATCGCTGGTTTTTTATTCTTGTTACCTCCCATTTTCTGATTTTGATTCCCTCCGTGCTGAATCGCAAGACCTGCTCCAATGCCCGATGATGCTGGATTTGATCCGCTGGAGGCTATTCCGGTTTGCAGTATGATCTGTGTTCGGGCAGTTTCCCGTCGAATCGTTACGTAAGCAACTTCGACTGAGGGCAAAGGATTTTCTTTCAAGATATCCCTGATAGTATGTTCGTAATCGCGATTCAGATCGGCCAGGAAGGTGAATAAGCGATGTTCTTCGGTTATCTGGTTATATCGATTCATATTAGTCACTGTTTCCATCGGATTGGGACAGCGGCGATCGATTTCTAACCATAACGAACTACACAACCCATAGTAATCTTCGATTGAAGATTGCCCTTGGCTTAACCGATCTGCTTTGGTAACCAGAACAAAAATTTGAAGACTATCTTCACCAGCCGTGAAGGCCTTCTTAAGAACTTTCCAAAGTTCATAGGCTGTGGGATAGTGTGCATATTTCTGCACGAGTTGTCTTTCCATTGACTTCGTCATCCATTCAAAAACTTGCGAATCTTTCTGCTTCCAAGCAAGATATCCCTCATCCTGTTCTTTGAGAGGTTTGATCTGTCTGGTGATATATCCGAGCCTACCTCTCCCTTCTATAGCCCTCTGCATTAGGCTAGACCATAGAACATAATTGTGGTTATCGCTCTGCATTTTATTGTTGAACGTCTGACTCTGCGGAGGATGATGACAGATTCTGTGTTGCCATAAATTTGGCGAATTGCTCCATCAAGGAGCTGTCGAATTGGACTAGTTTCTCTTTGCCAGTCATAGTTGCTAGTTTTCTGTTTTTCTGAAAGAATTGGTTTTGAGAGAAAGAACTGCTTTTGGGTAGATGAAGATGCAGGATTCAAACCTACTCCGATACCATATTGAGATTTGGATTGTATGAAAACATATAAGAACAGTACGCAGCAATTTACGTGGTTCGGCGTAAGGCTATTCCACGGAAAGAATTCTTCCGGTTCTTTATCTTCTTCTTTTTCTCCTCGTTACAATGGTTACATATATGCTTGTTTTTACGGATTTATGGTCATAAATTTACTGCTCCAACTGCCTTCATAACTCCCTTGTTTTATGGCTTTGCACGTCTCGAGTAAACAAAGTCAGGTTTGATGGGCTGCGCGTGCTTCGTGACACTGCCTTCCCCACATATCACTTTCCTTAACACAAAATACCATCGAAAATGTGGAGCATCTCTTCATAGGTTGCATAATATCAAAACAGGTATGGCGGGAGGTAAAGATTTGGTTAAAAATCACCTTAATCGTTCATGCACCAACTCTTGAAGAATTTGTGGTGCTCCGCCCCGCAAAATACTTGAAGATTCTCGGAACGTTTTTAGGATCGCCATTGCATGGAACATCTGGACGGCGAGAAACGAACATCATTTAGAAGGAACGAAACCAGAATTGGCGAAGATTGTATTTTTTTTCAATTAAAACCCGTCTGTTGGTTTTGGATTGGGTTACGCGTTAATGACAAAATGGCTACTAACGAGCTGCAATGTTCATACATCGCTATCCTAGAATTTATGAGTAGGCAAAGATTGTGTACAAGATCAAATAAAGTACCTGGCTTTGGCAGAGATTTCGTCTGAAAGGGAAAGCGATGATCACAGGTGGTCTCACGCTATGAATTTGCGACCCAATCCCGTTAAGCCTTCTAACTCTGTAATTGTTTTTGTTGAAGTCGTGTGGTGGGTTAGGGCTAAAGGCCCGGAAGTAGGCCCAAACCTGTAAGTATGTGCAGACTTTTTTTAATTAATATACATAACAATTGTATATAAAAAAACCTTGCGATTAGCGATTTTAAAATCTAGATTTGGTGACTGTAAATAGTATATGTTAATAAATAAATAGTTTACCTAAAAATGCTGTTTCGACCTATTATTTGTAAATAACCTTTATTTTCAGATGCGAAACGACACGACGTCGTTTTATGAATTTTTTTTTTTGAAAAATTTGTTTCAGACAGGATTCGCTCTCTCTCCCTGCTAGCACCTCTCAACATTACCATCTGCCATCTCAGCTACCGCGCGTTTTTGTTATTTAATGTATCACAATTTAATATAACACTTCCTAAACCCTAAAATAAATAAAATAAACCCATAAATAAAATAAGATTAATATTACGGTGGTTTCGCTTTCAAAAAAATCTAAAAATTTATTCTATAAACCCAAATGCTAAATTCTACTAACCGTGAACCATATCATCATAAATTTTATAAACCCGAATATTGGAATTATATTAATTTATTTTTTGTATAAATTTTGATTTATAGATAAATTAAAAGTAAAGAAAAAAATCAATTAAATGTGCAAAAATACAAAAAAGTCCTTGTCCAGCAATTGCAGGTTCCTTGCTGCCGGTCATGAATCATTTTTGTAAAGATTATCATCTCCACAAGTTTAAGCTGCAGTAGAGATCACTCGTTTTCCTTTCAACATACGTGTACCAGATATATGTACTTTAATTGCTTTGGCAACATGTATAAACACTGTGTGTGGCTATCAATAAAGTACGAGCCCGAAAGAATCATAAAGCACAATCCAATAGTTCAATTTCCCAATCAAAATAGACAATTCGTTGCATTCCTCGATTTGGTGATGTGCCCATCGAATCTGCAAGCCTTCTGACGTAATTCTCTGTCTGCGTACAGAAATCGAGAAAAATAAACGGCATTCTTCCCTGAAACGTTGGTTTCTGCAATGGAAGGATCTGATTGTGTTGAATTTGGCGTCTTTTGAGGAGGACTCCGATAAGTGTGACTCGCGCTTGACGAAATCAAAAATTCGGTCTTCGGACAAGTATTCCTAGGGAAGCCAAACACAACTAACATCTAGGAAGATTTGTCTGAAATTCTTTCTGAAAAAAAAGTTGATAGTTTGGAATTTTGTTAGGTCAAGACATAGTAAATCTTCCTAATTTGTATGCAGAATGGCAGCGTAAAATCAAGATACCGAATTTTTGGAGCATATTATAAACAATGAAATATTCAAGCAAGAAGTGTCATTTACGGCACCACTAGAGCAAGTCAAGCTGATGACATAGTTATTGTTAAGATTCTATCTAACAAAAACTATGTTATGTACACAGTACAAAAAACCAGTAAGCCTTATGAGCACCCTTCCAAACATGCTCGGGGAGCTTGCAGCCAAAATCTTATGCCAAATATAAAAGAGTCTTCCTTCGCTGCTTTAAATTACTTCCAAACTGCCGCTTGAATACGTTGTAGCAGTCTAGCCAGTTCAGCATATTCAGAATTGAACTGGAGCTCATTTCATGCACCCCAAAGTGCCCACTATACAGCCATACCAATTGCCTGCCATAAGTACCTGTCTATATCCGTAGACCGTTGATGTTCAAACGTCATCAACGACCATCCCTCATCAGAATCTGTCACCTGTATATCAAGCCAAGACAAGACCGTGTTAAGAAAAATGTCCCACACCGATTTGGGAAGAGAAGAAATATAGATATTAATAGAAATGTGGGTTAGAATCAATCGGCTTAAAGTTTTTGTGAGGATAACCCACATTCCTACCAAATTAATCTCTGCACACGCACCCACACACACGAGACCCACCTATCTGGGCTCGATTTATTCAAAGCCCATTAAAACCATCTATGTAGGCGGGAGGCCCATTAAACCCACCTATGTGGGCGGGCGAGTCCGAGATCCGATTATTGGGCCGGCCAGATTTCTAACACACCGCATGCCACAGATTCGTTGCGAAGATGCACGGAAAACATGATTATTAGTCTCAATGCCCGGTCCACATCTTTTACAATCCGAATAGGTTCCCTCTGCTATAATGCTGTGCCTGATCAAGTTCTCTATTGTTGGCAAGCAATTTGGGATTTCCGCCAAGTGATTAGGGCCACCTTGTTTGGAACGAACTTATTCCAGCAACTCCGCAGCGTCTGCTGCATTGTATCTTCAAACTGGTCAGGTAAGAGTTCACCAATACATTTCGTGGCTGCTTTATTCATATCTTCCATCACCAGTCTTATTACACACCCATTTGTAATTTTGGAGTACCTGCACAGAAACAAGAGACAGCAGGTCATACAAATCGTTCAAATCCTCATCCTCCCACAAATTAGATCTAGTTATTAGTTATGGTGATTGGTGTAGATAGCCAAATTATTGTATGAGTAATAGCTGATAAAAAGGCATAAGTAATGTAAATATATACATTATACACTAATAAACTCATTTACCCAAAAAAAAAAAAAAATCCTTAATCTCAAGGTAATAATCAGGAGTTCCATAATTGAGGTTACAACATTTTTTATTTTATTTTGAGGTTTGTGATATCATACTAGTAAATAATGGAATTTAGTAATATGAAATCAATAAAAAAAAACATGAAATCAAGAGTTGGGAATGGAAATGTTCAATAGAAAACGAACCCTAGCATTGAGTGGTACATTAGGTCATGGTGGGTAACATCCCTCTCACTATTGGTCACCAAACAGGGCGGGTCAAACAGGTCCGATCCAGCCTGCCCGTGAAAAACGCAGATATGGGTCGACCCGCCCAATTTAAAAAACGTCCCAGGCCAGCTCGGCCTGTTTAGAAAACGGGTCAGGCTGGCATGTTTTTAAAAGCAGACCGGCTGGGTTGAGATTCGCAGCCCGACAGATTAACAGTCTGACCTGTTTAGCCTGTTTTAATTTATTATTATTATTTTTAAATATAATATTTTTTCTTATAATTTTTTTTATGGC
>JAOYMZ010092322.1:0-10616 GCA_025802335.1 Pinguicula primuliflora
AAATAGAGTCTCATCAAGGGCCTGTTGGATACAGTCTGTGCAGAACTCAAGCAGCACCCGGAGGTGGCCCGTATCCGTGATGTGACAAATGCTACAGTGGACTCAACACCTTATATTTGGCATCATGACTTGATGTCGTACCAGGAACGTATCTATGTGCCCCCTTCATCCCATTTGGTGACCCTTATTATCCGCACAATCCATGAGCTATTCCATGAAGGGATTTTGAAGACCTTGCACAGGATCCCCTCATATTTCTACTAGCCATTCATGAAAGCCTCCATTGCCCCGCTCGTCGCATCCTGTGAAACCAGCTAACGGAACAAGAGTGACCACCTGCAACGAGCCAGTATCCTGCAACCTCTACTAGTCCATCAGCATATTTGGGCTGACATCTCCATGGATTTCGTCGATCGGCAAAACAGTTATATTGGTAGTTGTTGATCGATTTACCAAAATGACCCATTTTATTGCTCTTAAACACCCATAACTGCTGTTTCTGTTGCTCAAGTGTTTTTTCAGGAAATCGTTCGATTACATGGCATCCCGGAGACTATTGTATATGATCGTGACACGGCTTTCACTATTGCCTTTGGAAGGAGTTGTTCCGTTTAGGAGGGACCGCACTACACGTCACCACTGCTTATCATCCCCAAAGTGATGACCAGATGAAGGTCGTCAACCGCATACTCCAGGCATATTTGTGTTGCTTTACTGAGGACAACCCAGAGCACTGGAAGGATTGGTTGGCCTGGGCAGAGTACAGCTACAATACCAGCTTCCATGCCTCCTTGCAGACGACCCCCTTCAAGGCCTTCTACGGACGCCCTCCTCCTCGCCTACTTGACTATGCTACAGGAGTGGCCAAAGTAGAGGCTATGGATCAGGCACTACGCGAGAGACACGAAGTAACTGTAGACCAGCGTGAATGCCTACTTCAGGCACAGAACCGAACCAAGCAATGGTATGATACTTCCCATCACGATGTTGAGTTTACCCCTGGTGCTTGGTTATTGTTGAAGTAGCAACCTTACCGACAGACTTCACTTGGCTGCAAACACACCAAGAAACCGGTGCCCATTTACTATGGACTGTTCTAGATTGAGCAATGCATTGGCCCAGTTGCGTATCGCTTGACCCTTTTAGCCGAGATGCGCATTCACCCGGTATTTCACGTCTCCAAACTCAAGGCCTACATTGGTGATCCCCCAGCTACTCCCAAACTGCTGCGCATCCACCATGGCAAAGCTCATCCAACACCCCAAGCCATCTTGGATCACCGCATCCTTCATGGCGCCTCACAGTTTCTTATCCACTGGAGTGGTCTGTCACCCGCAGAAGCCTCTTGGGAAGAAGCCTTCAATTTGCAACACCTCTACCCGGACTTTTCCCTTCACGCCACGGAGGTTGTTAATGGGGAAGGTTATACGGGGGCGCTATGCAGATGGGCCCGAATATCATGTATCATCGATGTAATCATGGCTAAGATATGGGCCCAAGGATATTGGAGGAAAGAACAACACATGTGGCTCTATACGACGACTCTTTTGGGATTATGATCGTTAGGAAATTTTGGGTATAAAACTCGGAAGAATTATAAATGAACAACACGTCTTTTCTGTCTAACTTTTGATTAATGCAAATTACAGTTCTCTTGCAATTGTGTTTTACATACGAGTGAATCAATCTCGCATCTCTTACAACGGCTTCTGAATGTTCGGATTCAAGAATACCTCCTTACATCGGCCCCATAACTTGATCAAGATCGAGGAATCTTAACACGTGCATTGACAATTTCCAAAACCCCCGATGGCCTTGCGATAAAAAAAAATTTGCCATTTTGCGAATTGTGTTCATGAACAACTCGTGAATATTAACAAACAAGTCGTGAATCTTAACAAATAACCCGTGAATCTTAACAAACAACTCGTGAATCTTACCTTTTAAAATTCAAATAAGATATGTTTTGTTCGAACTTAATTCTTTAAACAGTCATTGACACGACAAAATAATCAAGAAAAATAATGGAAGATTCCATGATACCAACACGTGAGGAGGGTAGCCTCCAAATTTTATTTCCATCCACCCGAGGGGAAATTTCAGGGCGCATAACAAAAAAGTTATTCAAATCCCAGAAAGTCAATTAAGACAGGAATGGGGTGATAATGCATATTAAATCTCCGTAAAAAAATACTCTTATTGTGAATACTGCATTTGAACTGAAACTCAAGCATTTTTCTTCACCTCTGCAGACTTGATGATGTCAATGAATTCAGCCTGCACCGAAAAGGGTAATGTTAGGTAATATTGAAAGGATCACACATACAGTTTTTTTAGCAAAGCAAAGGTTTAAACATCATATCATGAATGGTAAAGAGTAGAGTCGGGAAAATTGGTAGTAGATTTTACCTTCAGTGAAGCACCCCCAACTAGGAAACCATCAACGTCGGGTTTTGCAGCCAGTTCCTTGCAGTTGGCACCATTAACAGATCCTGGGGAATTATAATAGCCAATGTCAATAGTAAACTAAACATACCTAGTAAATCCCGCTCTTAGGCAGGGTGTCTGGGGAGCCAATGTCAACAGTGCAATAATATTATGTGTACCTTGTGGCAAGATTTAGGAAAAAGGCAGATATATTTACCTCCATAGATAATCCTGGTTGAAGCAGCGACTTCAGGGCTTACGTTTGCATGTAGCCATTTTCTCAATTCAAAATGCACCTATAGGAAGAAAGAGTTCAAATTTTCATGCCTGATATAATCAAAGTCCGTAAACAAAGTCGTCGACTGCTTTTACACAACCCAATCAAAACCAAGCATATATCATCATGACTTCAATATAGTTGTCAAATCTGGGTATTAGAGTTTACCTCCTGAGCCTGAGCGGGACTGGCAACTTTACCAGTTCCAATAGCCCAGACAGGCTCATAAGCCAAAACAACGTTAGACCAATCAGAAATTCGTGCTGCAATGTAAAAGCATGGTTAGTATCCCATGAAATAGCAAATGGCAGAAAAGCAACCAATTCAATTATTAGCCAAAATATTTTGAGAACTGACCATGACTTGATGAACTTTATAAAAATTCATGAGGATACATATATATACATATGTGTATACAAAAGAGGATGAGAAATGGAAAACAAGCTATTCAAATATGAACGAAAAATAGAAGAAAATCTCGATGCACAGATAGAAGTGGCCAATAAATCCAGTACCTGCAATAGCCTTAGTTTGTTCAGCTACAACATCGACAGTTGATCCTGCTTCTCTTTGTTCAAGAGTCTCTCCAATACAAGCAATTACCTTCAGACCTTGAGAAAGTGCATATGCAACTTTATCTCCCACAAACTGAAATATGTTAAAACCAACAAAAAAATCAAGGAGAGAAATCAGACCAAAAGCATATCTATTGAACGTCCAACATATTTAAGAAGGTATTACCTCATTAGATTCCCCTAATATAGCCCTTCTTTCAGAATGTCCAAGAATAACCCAATGAATGTCCAGATTGACAAGCATGTCCGCACTACAACAGAAGAGAAGTGAGATGGACAAAGTTCATGTTCTAACCATGGTCAGAGAACAGTAGTTCACAGAGATGCAGGAATAACCATTTTATACAGCAGCATGGACATCCTAGCAAAGCAAGCAGTCATGTAACAATCAATTACATATCATATATTCAAATTGTCATAACCAGCGGCATAAAATTAAATCAGTTCGGAAAAAAAATGTAGCATGCACTCATGAATGCAACTAAATTACTGAATCTGCAATGCAATGGGCCTCAATGACGGATAGAAGAAGGCTTACCTAACCTCACCAGTGAAAGCACCCCCTTTCTTGACCCAACAATTTTGAGCTGCTACATGGAAATCAGGTCGCAGAGTGGTTTTTACCAGGGGAAGAAATACATATGGAGGGCTGACGACAACTTCTGCAAGGGATGAAAAAAGCGATCTCTATTAGTGTATGAAGCAAATTTCCCAATTCAGAAGATGCTTCCCATGGAAAAATACTCGGGAAATTAAGTATTTGTCGCATGAAAAGTTGCATTCAACAAGAGATTGTAGAACCTATGTCAGTAAAAGCATTAACAACATAGAAAAATACTTAAGAATAAGAAAATAATTGAAGAAAAACTCTGGGGATGACAAAATCGGTGGTAGTGCAAAAGAAGAAGATTCGTACAGATTTGGAATATGGGCAAGACACAAAACTGAGTAAAATTCATCTCGCGTGCATGAGAGTACAACAAGGTCAATTTATCAATAATCATATTTAAAATTGGAGAGAAAGGCATCAATCATATACAATAACAGCAGTCTATTCCGTTTTCCTCATTTAAATACACACCAAAATGCATAAATGCGTTAGCCTGAATGAAAAATGTGCCGTATTCCTCACCCACTACATCTTCGGATGGCACTTCAGCAGAATTGAGAGTGGTCACAATTTTCTTCACTTCTTCGGTAGTTCCATTCTGCGCAATGCAATTAGGACATCTTAATGCCAAAACAATGGGACACGGTAGTAACTAACTCACAGATAAACAAACATACCTCCACAGATATAGATTATGTTCAGTGAATGACATAATTAGCACTAAACAATATTTTAATTTTTAACAATCGTAGGAAAGCCTAAGAAAATATGCCGTGTCAACTGGAGAGGAACATGCTGTCATGCAAGAGCAACAAGATTTGCAATCTTAAAAACTCTGATAGCATTCTAACAACAGATGTGTCATCAAATGAACATTAACTACAAAATACATAGAAGTAACAACTATAAGTACAGATCTGATCGAACAGGTTCACTCTCGCATAATTCTTACCCGAACCAAAAAAGAAATCGCATAAACCCTGAGCCCTAACACGATGGAACAAAGTGACCGAGGCCACTACTAACTATATCGGAACCAACTTTATATCATTCATCAAAAAGAACACGAACGATCGAATTTGAGAGTAAATCGTAGAAAATAAGCAGATAGTATGAAAATCGCTAAAATCAAACAGCATCAGTGATCTAGAGTTCCAAAAGAATCGAAATCTCACGCATTTCCAATTGCCTCCAACGAAGAATTTTCGGCCCATTTTCTCAGAAGAATTAATCGGCGACTAAAATCTGTGTATACCGATGGCTGTATACGAGCGAGCAATGATGTATCCAGAGGTCACGGCCTCACGGGATTTATATGTGGGTTGGAAGAAACTCTCACGGATCACAGATGGCGTGCTTACAGTTGTCTCCAAAGCCCCACGATACCGTTTGCTAACGGAATATCTTATCAAATCTAATTGAATGGGAGTTAACGCCGTTATATTATCGTCAGTTGACGGAATACCGCACGCGGGGCGCGTCAAATTAAAAAATAATAGCAAAGTTGTGTAATATCGCATTTTTGTTGTGTAATATCGCATTGTCAATTATTTGTTAATTGGGATGATGTGGTCGGTTGATTATGAGTGGTCGAGTTAAAATAATTTAAATAACTCATCTAATCTAAATTTAGAATTGATTACAAGATCACTACAAATAATCTAAATTTTTTTTTAGCGAAGTAAATAATAATCTAAGAATTAATCGATTTTTTTACATGCCGAATAACCCGCGACACGATCCGGTCCATTTACGTGAACTCATCTCAACCGTCGGATAATGAATCTAACGGCTGAAAATACTTTTCGGCACAATAACATTTTGTTTGACACTGTACATTCGGTAGCAGAAAAAAAATCAAAATTAATTTGACCCTGTCTACGTATGGGTGAATTATTATTTTGAATATTCTAGTGGGCAAATAAAGGGTCTGACTCTGGGGACCCCGAACCCGCCACCTCTTAGATCCGTCCTTGCATCACAACATCTATATAATAATCAAGGTCGTTAAACGACTACAAAATGCCTCTTCATCTTGAATGAAGCGCAACTTTCTCAATCCAATGTGGAATACTTTGTGAATCCACATGGTGTCTCCCTATTCGTCCAAGGAATAAATTCAATGTGGAATACTTTGTGAATCCACATGGCGTCTCCCTATTGGTCTAAGGAATAAATTGCAACTCCACAGACTTTGTACTCGTACCTCCCTATTCGTGTAGGAAATAAATTGTGACCATTTTTTTCTTTTTTTGTGACCGCTTATTTTCTATTTCTTCTTATTATTTAAAATTGGATTTATCCGACAAATTACTCACCATTAATCGAAACGGATCTTACTATAATTATCAGCGTATCGTGCGCTTCCATTGGAGATGCAATTTGATATAGTTACGACATATTTTCAAACACGGGTACACAGGTAATTTTACGCACTATTAGTTTCAGCCACGGGCAATTTACTAGTCACAACATAATCATATTCAAGTTATATCCAAAAATTATATATATCAAAATTTTTTGTACTAAAATCATAAGAATACTTCTCTTTTATCCGTAAATTGATTCTCCAAAAGGTGTGGGTTAATTAGTAGAAATTCTATAACGGACGAAGGAATCGGACGAAGAACGCACGAAATACACGTGCCTGACGCTGATGCAGGGCCTGATAAGTGTGGGCCACAGCGCTGGCAAATCATATTCAGCCACATCCTTATTCGTCCGTTCTTCGTTTCTTTCGTTCGTCCGGTATAGACGAGCTGGTTAATTAGTTTACCAATAAGGTATGGGCACATCACCATTCTATAATATTCTTGCCCAAAATTCTTACCACATAGACTTGCACTATTGTATCTTATGATGGGTTTTAAATAGAAATATAATTTATAAGAAAATGTTATATAGTTATACTACACTCCATGGATTTAGCCTTAAGATTGTAATGAGTAAAACTCTTTACCTATAGAAAAATGATTCGTACACTTAATATAATTACACCAAATTTGATGTACGAATATGAACAGACAAAACTTAAGGGAATCCATCCCACGTGTACACTAACATTAGTTGAAAATGATGGGTTCATACCAAAGTTGTAACTTACACCAAATATTTGGTGTACGTATCATTGTCGAATTATATATTATCAATGGTATGTTGATAATGATGCGGATCCAATCACACAAAAAATATGTTAAATCTTAGGGGTCCAATTAAAATAATAAGTGTCAACATATTATTGATTATACATAATCATTTATGCAAAAATTATGTAGGTGTATAATTACTCCTTTTCTTAGAAAATTCGTACAAAATTTTATGATAGAATAATGATATATATACTATTCGCTGACTCAAAATTTTAACACACATTAAATTATGACCACATTCTGTCATCTCTTACTGAAATTGTTGCAATTGATGAAAAATTAATATATCATGAAACAAAAAACGGCATTCTCCAGTTGGATTTTGATGACTTATTTGCCACCAATTTCGTTATATTTTTTCCCTAATATTAAGTTAGCCTTAATTAGATTTTAGAAATTATCGGCGATAAAGTCATCGGAATCACACAGTAATTAGGAATTTCAATCATTGATGTATTAATTTTTTATCAATTGTGACAATTTTGGCAACATTGACGGAGTGGATAAAGAACTAATCATATCATTACACGTGTGTGCAGGTGCGTGCATGAGACAACTTATAAGGATGATGTGTGTTACTCTCTTAATAACTTATAATATTTACTCAGAATCTTACATGTGTGCCTAGACACACGAATGATTCAACTTATAGGTAACGATAGTGATACGTACACCAAATATAGTCATCATATTTGGTGTAAGTTACAACTTTAGTATGAACCCATCATTCTCAACTAACGTTAGTGTACACGTGGGATGGATTCTGTTAAGTTTTGCCTGTTCATATTCATACACCAAATTTTATGTAACTATATTAGGTGTACGAATCATTTTCCTATATAATTATGTATGGAAAAAAATTAGGTAATGAAAAAAGTAACAAATCCCCTAATTACCCTATCGTTGAAGATTTTGTAATACTTTTTATAATGACGGAATCCGACCCATATTTATCCTGCTACCCCTAAGCTCCGTCATTGACTTCTTTTGCTTACTTTAATAGACGAAAATTGGTTTCGAATACGTTCTATATTTCCAAAAATTATTTGGGTCAGCCCACCATCTGTGCATCCAAATGGCGGAACAGATAAAATCTTGACCCGTAGCCCAAATTGGTTCTGCTTATTTTAGAGATCCCTCCAAAAAATTCGGAGATTCACACGTCAGAGACCGAATATCGCGTTCCCTGTCGTAAAGAAACTTGCTATATAACCACAAGTCCAATTTCCAGCCCTCTGTTTTCAATTCCCTGAAAATATAAAAATGAAAATATTGGGCTCGTGCGTTCCACCCTCAACGACGGCGTTAGCCGTCGCCGCCGTCTTTCTGGTCGCCACCGTCACGTCGGTCCGCTCAATCGGCGTCAACTACGGCACCCTCGGGAACAATCTTCCACCGCCCGCTCAGGTGGCCCAGTTCCTCAAAGCTAAGACCAACATCGATCGCGTCAAGATCTTCGACGTAAATCCCGACATCCTCCGCGCCTTCGCGAATTCCGGCATCCTCGTCGCCGTCACCGTGCCCAACGGCGAGATCCCTGGCCTAACGAATATGAACGGCGCCCGACGTTGGGTCGCCGGCAACATCAAGCCATTCCACCCGCAGACGAAGATCAACTACATCCTCGTCGGCAACGAGATCCTCCACTGGGGCCCGCAGAACCTCATCGACAACCTCGTACCCGCCATGAGAACGCTCCACCACGCGCTGATCCGTGAAGGGGTGAAGGGCATAAAGGTCACCACAGCTCATTCCCTCGGGATTCTGAAGCCGTCGGTGATCCCGAGCTTGGCCCGATTCCGGCCCGGATGGGACGTGGGAGTCCTCGCTCCGATGCTGCAGTTCCTGAGGAAAACCGGGTCGCCGTTCATGGTGAACCCGTACCCGTATTTCGGGTACGGGCCGGGTAAGGAGGACCTGGCTCTGTTCCATCCCAACAAGGGGATCTTCGATAAGTATGCGAGGGCGACGTATTTCAACATGTTTGATATGCTGATGGACTCTGTTTACATCTCGATGAGGAGATTGGGGTACGGAGATGTGGCGATCGCGGTTGGGGAGACGGGCTGGGCCTCGGTGGGTGAGGCGTACGAGCAGCCCAAATGCTCGGTGCCCAACGCGGCGGCGTACAACGGCGCGCTGGTGAAGAAGTTCAACTCCGGAGCCGGGACGCCGATGATGCCGAAGCGAAGATTTGACACGTATATCTTCTCCCTGTTCAACGAGAACCAGAAACCGGGCTCCACCGCCGAGAGGAACTTCGGGCTATTCCAGCCCGATTTCACACCCGTGTACGACGCCGGCGTCATGCGCGGTGGAGGAGGGGGGGCCGCGCCGCCGGGATGGAAGAAGTGGTGCGTGGCGAGGTCGGCGGCGAGCGATGCGGTGCTGCAGAACAATATCAACTACGCCTGCGGCCAGGGGATCGACTGCCGGCCGATTCAGCCCGGCGGTGCGTGTTACGATCCGAACACGGTGAGGGCCCACGCATCCTTCGCGATGAATTCGTATTATCAGAGTAAAGGCCGGACGGATTCCACCTGTGATTTCGCCGGAAGCGGCGTCGTTACGTCTGCGGATCCCAGCAACGGTGGCTGCAGATACGTTGCTTGAGAACAACATATTTACTTGGCATTGTTTTTTGGATTTGACCATTGGATCTTACACAATTTAGGAGAGGAAGATTGTATCATACTCCGACAAACAGGATTTAACCATTTAATGCAACTGGTGATAATACATGAATTATTATTGCAATACTTAACTCCATTTTAGGTGTTTTTTAATAAATGGAACCATGATTGGATTCAAATATTAATGGGATGGTGTTTAAAATATAAAATTTGTAAGTTAATTTTTTTTATAGGTAAATTTCATTTAACGAAATAACTATTACAAGCAGTTTATAAACTATACAGCTATACAAACGAAACATTACAGAACATCCTAAACTATTGCAGTTATAGTAATAGCAGTCTCATCCAGTCGATACCACACCATTTGCTGTGCAATATGTGTCACGTCGTTGATTCCTTCCTCGTCAAAACGAATATTGTTACGCTCTTTCCAGATATATCAGATGATTACTTGCCAAATAGATTTTCCAACTTCTTTTTCTTTCTTGTTCCCAGTGTGATGATATGCTGGAGTGAATAGATATGTCGATCCCAAGCCAATCTGCTATGCTATTCCATATGTCCAGGGCGTGCATGCATTGTATGAAAAGATGAGGAATAGATTCCTCGTCTAGACCACACCAGGTGCGTAAGGCCACCTGAGTACTTACCGAGATGCCTCTAGCTCTTAGATTGCTCATTGTTGCTATTCTACTCTGTAGCACTCTCCACATGAACATTTGGATTCTTTTTTGTGCATATTTTTCCCAAGCCGTGGTTAGATGCCTTCTATCCTGGCCTATATTCTCTGTTTCCCCTTCTTGTATAGCTCTGTATGCGCTCGAGACAGAATATTTGTCGGTTGGGTTAGCTCTCCAAATCCAGTGGTCAGCCTCATTTTGAGTTGGCTTGTTTATCAGTGTTGTCGCAGCCATTATCTTTAGCTTTTATTCCTCCCATGCC
>JAOYMZ010092323.1:0-10615 GCA_025802335.1 Pinguicula primuliflora
TCACTTCTTTTTTCGTACTCCTTTACATTACACCATACACATATTTATAGAGTATCACTATATATGTTTTCCTCTTTGCCACCACATTAAATGTCCATGCATCTTATTTTCAAGGCCTCGAGCCCCATCCGTCACAATTTTTTTTGGATAATCATGGCATCCGGAATCATTTTTGGCCCGACTAATCCATGGGATCCATGCAAAGCGACCCCTCCACATGGACCGGGTAAGACTCTGGCCTTTGGCCCGTGGTCGTGTTCCCAAAAAATTATTTGCACCTAATGGGGATTGAACCTGAGACCTCATCCCTCTTTGGAGACTTAAGTTCTAGGCTTCTACCACTAAGCCAACTCTTGAGGTTCCATCCTCCACAATTTAATGCTCTTGTCTGGCTGCCATAATTTAATGTCGCTGACTAACATAGTGTTGTTGCACCCCATCATGTTGGCTCATTATAATCTCCTGTCAGTCACATATTTCTTCTCACACTTCCGCGGCATGACTACAGGTCGCGAATAGGTGATTTGTACATTTCTCTATAGACCACACCAGAGGCACCTGCTTGCTGCTTCTTCTATTTGTTGTACTCCATGTTGTTTAAGTTCTTTTATAGTTGGTATCATGTCCTGCATCAGACGCCACGCAAACGTATGCACCCGCTTGGGGGCCAGTCATCTCCGCTAGGAATTGTTATCCTTGGTCTTCTTCCGTTGTTTGCTCCCTTTTAATCGCTCTGTATGTTGTAGAGACTGTATATGTTTCTGTATTTGTTAGGCTACACCTCTGTGTTTCCTATCATATGTTGTCTAGGCTAGCTTCCTCAGTTTAGGCTATGAGTTGTTGTAATCTTTCCTGCTCCCAAGACCTTAGTACTCTTCGGAATTGTATCTCTCCTTTCCCATGGGTGCAGCAAAGTATGTATGAAAACTGCACCATGCTAATCTCATGAACGTTCACTCTATACAGTTTACTCTTGAGAAAGTTTATAGACAACCCGTACATCAGTTAATGGACCTGTATAATACCTCTCATAATCAAGATGCTATCATGTGCCCCTTATGCTAGCAGGAGTATACTTTAAGCATACTGCAGATGAATCAGCTGTAGCTCCCCCGCCTTTGCTCATGTGATCTTGTTTTAGTGCACTGCTGTCATTAGCATTAAGCTCAACCCTCCATCCACGATCAGAAATAGGCAAGCGGAGAGGGGATCCCCCTGGCGCAGCCCTTTCCGAAGTTTAAACTTTTCTGAGCTACTTCCATTCACCATCACTTCAGCTCGTACAGTAGAGGCACACTCTTTGATCCATTGCACCCATTTAGCATAGAATCCGAGCCTTCACATCATATGGTATAGGAATTCCCAATTGATTGAGTCAAATGCTTTGCGGAAATCTACTTTTAGCATGACTAGCGACTTTTTATTCCTCTTGTAAGCGTGAATTATCTCATTTTCAACCAAGATCCTAACATGTATCTGCCTACCCCCTACAAAGCCAATCCGATTTACACTGATCACCTTTCCAATTACCTTTCTCAACCGAGTTGCTAAGATCTTTGCTATAACTTCGTAGCAACATCCGACCTTGGAGATGTTGGAAAATAGACCCTCAATCTGGGCTAAGGTTACATGTGTGCAGGTGTGCAGGTGTGAGCTAATTTAATTAGGAAGGTGGACTACCCTCATTAAAACCATAAGCATATGGTGATAGGTTGTATCCCACTTTCCTATTTATATTAGGGAATTTGACTTCTTGCAATCGGTATGAGACATTAGTTTCAACACTCCTTTACAAGTCCAACTAGGTAAACCCATGTT
This sequence comes from Pinguicula primuliflora, assembly GCA_025802335.1. Lineage (NCBI taxonomy): Eukaryota > Viridiplantae > Streptophyta > Magnoliopsida > Lamiales > Lentibulariaceae > Pinguicula > Pinguicula primuliflora. The sequence continues at coordinate 1,819 of JAOYMZ010092323.1, forward strand.
GGACTTGGATTACCGCACGGATAATGCCCAATTGGGCCAATTCTCATTTTGGGATTTTTCTGAAAATAATTACGAGGACCTCGAAAATAATCATTAAGGTCTCCTGAAATAATGCCCAAATTGGGTCACTCTCCCATGGGTGGGACATAAATCGCCCACTCTGATTCCATATTAGAAAATAAATCCCATATCTGGGCTCAAGTCTCGTGTGTGCAAGTGCGCGTGTGTGGGCTAATTTAATTAGGAAGATTGGCTACCCTCATTAAAACCATAAGTTGAAGGTGATTGGCTATCACTTTCCTATTTATATTAGTGAATTTGACTTCTTACAATCGGTATAAGACATTGGTTTCAACAGGAGATAGGCCTATACTAATCTAAGGTTTGTGGGCTACTGATTTTTGGCGCTAATGTGATCAGCATGCTAGTGAGCTCTTGTGAAAGCTTCCTTGTTTTGAAAAATTCCTTTACAAAATTGTTGAAATTCTCACTCAGAATGCTTCAATTCTTCTGAATGAATTGAAAAGTATACCCGCCTGCCCCTGGACTTTTATTTGGGTTGCAGCCCCAGACTGAGTCTTTAATTTCCATTTTTGTGATCATTGCAGTCAGTATATCATTGTCTTCTGCTATCAATACTTGCTATGGTGGTATTTCGGTCTCAAGGAGAGGTCTATCCCACTCTTCCACCTCATATTGCCTCTGATAATGCATCCTGATTCTTTTCCTGACGAGGGTTACATCCTCACTCCAACAACCACCGATATGCAGACCTCTTATCGTGTTGGAGCTTCTGTTGCTCTTCAATCTTGCATGGAATATTTCGTGTTGTTATCCCATCAGTAATCTTTTAGACCTTGTTTTTTGACACATGATCTTTTCTTTATCTGCTAAGGCCGGCTCCAGCATTTTCTTTTCAGTTCCACATCCTCATCTTCTAACTATTTGCTTCTGCTGTTAGACCAAGTTGTGCTGACTCAAGCTGCAGTTTTCAATGTTCCTGTCAATATTCCCAAACACTGTTTGGTTCCATTCAGTTAGCTTTGACCTCAATATCCTCAATTTATGGTGCACCACGTATACGCTACTACCTGTGCACCAAATCAAGATCCATCCTGAGGTCACCATCGCTTGGGAGCCTGAGAAGCCATGCCAACAATTTAATGTGTTCCTCATCCTAGGCTCCCAATTCACATCTTCTTGTTTTACTGCTATAGGACAGTGATCATACACTGTTCTTTCTAGGCCATGTTGGAACAAGTCGGGCCAAAATTGTACCCATTTCTCCGAGAGCAAGAACCTATCTAATCTGCTACTACAGCAACAATTACCAGCTATGCAGCGACAGGTCTACCAGCTTTGCACTTCTAATGAACAACACAATGTCTGCAATTTCCTTTAGAACCGGCAGCGTTGAGCTTTGCCTCTCTTCTAGACTTTTAATTAAGTTAAAAATTAAAATCTCCAACCACACACCACCTAGCTTGTGGTTGCAAGCTTAGATGAACCTTTATCCTTTGCCACAGATTCTTCTTAGATCTTACCTCAGCTGGTGCATATAAATTAATGATGATAATCTCAGTTGAATTAGCCACCCATTAACCTGTAATACCCAAAAATCCATTCTTTCTATATATGCTTGTTAGTTGAAATTTTTGTTTGCTCCAGATGCACAACATTCCACCTCAACGTACATTTGAGCTATTATGCTTCCATTCAATTTGGTATGACGGCCATAGCCTGGAGCATTTTTGCCTGCTCATATCCTCCATTTTTATCTTATGTACAGACACTACATCCAAATTCTATCATATTATTAGGTTTTGGACTGGCCATTTTTAAGTGGCATCGCTAGACCTCGCACGTTAAAGGAGCGTATCCTCATTCCTGTGCGTTAACTTGATTATTCTGTCTCTCGAGGCTGATCTGTCTCTCATTCTCTTCGAGTTAAAGTTTGGCTCATTGTCCAACTGTTCTAGTTCAAGTGTCCAAAGGAGCCAAGGCCCATGTTCACTGTGACAGCTCCAAGGGGGTTCACGAGGAAGACCGTGTGTGCTTAGTGTAGTAGGGGATGATGATGGTTGAGAGTAGCTAAAGACATTGATATTTGGGATCAGTTTTTGCCTGAGGTTGATGTGGACAAGCTACTCGTGCAAATTGACTTCGTTGAGTAGGGAGTTTTTGCCCTGGGTGATATCTCTGAGTAGAGTAGAGCTTTGTGAAAGAAGTCAACTTGAAATCCTGATCCAACCGGCCACAAAAACGATGTGCTCTTACTTGGCGGTATTAGTTTTTCTGCAAAGTTATATAACATGATGATGCATTGCCCTTGAATGGACTTTGTTTCACCAAGAATGATCCAATTATAGTCCACTTCATCTGTCAATTTTAAGAGAGAGAAAATCATTAGTTAGACCAATAAGTTTGATGTAATTTTTCTTTGAACGCAGGAGGCGACACTCTGCGGAAGCTCTGCTCCTGAAAGAATCATCCGACATGAGGGAGTCCTTATCTGCGAAACCCTGAGGTGCTTGAGTACTATCAAGGGATGATGAGTTGGGTTTGACCTTGGTAGAAGTGAGATCTTCTGGTTGCTCAGATATATTAGTATCCATCAATGCCGGTCTCCATAACGGGACATCGGAGAAGAGCGGGTGTAACTATTGCAAAACTAGCCGTTATAGACAAGTCCAAGGGAAATTATTTTCTCTTCTCTGTTTCATCGGTTGCGTAAATTTAAAAAATGATCATTCTAATTTCTAACAATAACAAGTTTATGGTCAAAGAGGGTTGACCTAGTGGTTATGGAGTGACAATTACACTCACAGGTCACGAGTTCAAATCCCCTAAATGACATTACCTATAAAAAACAAGTTCATGGGCGCATGCACAGAACACATTTTGGGGCGGAACTACTTGCCTTTTTCTCAAATGGGCCGACACAGTGAGAAGGTGTTTTTTAAAACCGACGACGGGCAGGGTTTAGGGTCATCACATTTCGCCACTTCATCAGACTTGAACACGAAACTCTCAATGACGAGAAGACGAAACTTTTGAACTCTGGTCTTGAGGTCACCGGATGCCGGCGAGTTAGGGCCCAAACTGACCTTCGAGCAGTACGGCTGGCATCTTCTCCACACGGCGAGTCAGGTATACTGCACTAAACCATATTTCCAATTGGCGCACTAGGTGCAATAGGAGAGCTCCAGCAAAAAACAAACACAACACACACGCAGCCAATCTTCACCTTCAACTAAGCAGGATGCCCCAAAACCTGACCACATATCCCTGGCGGTCATATACGATTAGACGTGAGCTCATGAAGGGAAAGCCTATAGAAAACCTAGTCTTGCCATCTAGGAATCTCCCCACCAAAACACCCATCTCTGTATCTGAAAATATAAACAAGGTGGGCACATCGAAAGAAAATGTTAATGTATTCAATCGACTTTCTACTCTGAATAATGCTGAACAGGGGAAACAAAATGATGAAAATGAAGGTCTAACCTTCTATGTAACCAATTTCCCAAAGGACATACATCCTAAGGATCTGACAAATGCATTGGGTGAACAAGGTAGTTTGGTGAATTTCTATGTTACTAGGAAAGTATCACAGATGGGGCTACCCTTTGATTTTGCATCATATGTTGGAAACGACACCGTGGGAGAAATTCTATCCCGTCTGAATGGTTTGTGGATTGGAAACTTCAGACTCAGAGCAAACCTAGCCAGATTTGAGAAAGGAAATCAAGCAGTGAGAAATGAAAAAGAAAGCCAAGTACCTAACACAAAACAAGGGCCAAGAAAGACATATCCCATTCAAACTAATAGCCAGAGAACTGAGAAATCATACAGAGAAATGATCGGAGGAAAGGCTAACAATCGAAATATGGTAGCTGACAATAGAACTGGGAAAGGAAAGGAAAAAGTCAACCTGCAGCCTCAGGTAAACAAGAAAGAAGAGGAACACAAACTATTGGCCCAACCAGATGACCCCGAAATGATTTTCAAAATGCTAGCAAAAGACATAATATGGTTACAGCATAGTAAGTTATGTCAATTGAAAGATTCCGATGGAATAGACAGTTTCAGGATGGAACTAAGGAAAGGGGGATACTCTGCTTTAAAGATATGCTGGGTTGGTGATGGCAGAATTCTGATACTAGATGAAAATGATGGGAAAGTACTGAATGAACTGATAAAAGTTGATATGGAGTGGCTGCTAATATGGGTTAAAAATATCTGAGTGGACTGACCAATCACCAAACAAGTACAGATTGAGAAACATACAAATCTTTGGCATCCCTTATTGGGCCTGGACTGATGAAATCCTAGAAAAAGTGGCAGGAAAGGTAGGTAAAGTGGTCAAAATCCGTTCAGAAACCACAAGTAAGGAGCAGCTAGAGTATGCTGGAATCACGGTAAGAACGGAAGTAAACAAAAATGTGGAAGGAAAACTGTGGGTAAGAATTAATGGAAGGGAATATGAAGCAACCGTAAAGGAAGTGGTAGAGAAGAACAAAACTGAAAACTTAAGCAAAGCTTCTCAGACGGAGGATGAACTGGAAAGTAGTGAAAAAGATGACTCACAGGACAGACAGTCTGAAAACTACCCAGATCAAGATGGACAGAATCTCGATGAGTGGGACAACCTGGAATACATCAAACTAAGGAATGGAAAAGAGTTAGTGAGTTTGTACCTAGAATCAAGCCCGGTGAAGGTTTATAAAGAGAAAACTAAGCTGTCTAATAGCAGTGATGATGAGGACTCAAATCAAGAAAGTGAGAATGAAGAGGAAGATTTGGTAAAAGATACATACATGGAGCAGGAAAAAGAGAAAACAGCCAGCGGAAAATTTTGGAAGAAATCGAGGAGGGGAGGGAGTCTGAATGAAGCATCTCAAATCGTTGACCAGGATCTATTTAGAACAGAAACACAACTACAACACAATAATACTGAGGTGGAAATAGTGAAAGAAAGTATGAATGATCACAGATGTGGAAAAAATCAATCCGAAAAGGCAGAAACCCAGCAAAAGGATGAAAAAGATAGTCATAAGCCTGGGGCAAAAGAAAGAACAAGTAGTGATGAAAGGATGGAAAAGGAAAAGACACAAATGGACCAAGAAACAGATGGAGATAACGAAAAAGAAACATTACTAGAAAAACAAAAAGAGATTAGGAGGGAAAAGGTGAGAAAAAATAGATTATCAAAAAAGAGCCAAAAGAATGAGTAGATGGGAAAAGGTTCAAAACGGTCCAGAAAGCCAACCAAGCAAAGTAAGACAAACTTTGAAACAGTTGAAAACTGGAAAGTGGCCTTGGAAAATAATGCAAAGGCCAAAAAAACCAGAGCAGGCAATATTGAGGTTGAAAGTGATAAGGCAGAACAAGGAGAGGAAAACTGTGCAGTGAAAGATACATCCTTGGCGGACAATAATATTGCAGCAACAAACTCGAGGCATATAAGAAGACAAGCCCAGGAAATTTTAAACTAGGGAAAAGAGCTGGGATTGGAATATATAGAGGGAGAGGAAGAAGGTATCCAAAGATTAGTAACTATGGAAAAGGCTGAAAATGGAGCAAACAACCCAAATGAAAATGGAGAGACAAGCAAGAATGAAACAAGCAAGCAGACAAATCAAGAAGAAAACCTAGAAGTTTCCTAGATGCAACTCATTACATATAATGCAAGGGGTATGAGAGGAATTGGGAGAACAAGAAAGATAAAAGAAATGTTTCACAGAAACAAAATAGATTTTGCAGCCTTTCAAGAAACAAAAAAAGAAGAAGTCAGTGTAGAGTTCATAAGAGAGTTGTGGCACACAAATGAAGTGGACTGGGCATATACTGGATCTATAGGATACTCTAGAAGGCTACTGTGTGTGTGGGACAAAACCAAATTCGAAAGAGAACAGTTATGGAGTTGTGATGGAGCACTAGCCATAACAGGAAGACTAAAGAATGAGCAAACTCTATGCACTTTTGTGAATGTATATGGACGTGTAGAAAATGAGGCAAAAGAAACATTGTGGGACACCATCATTGATCTATATGCAAGAAAAAAAGAATAAAAACGGGTAATAATGGGTGATTTTAACGCCACGCTGGATAGACATGAAAGAAGAGGAGCCAACCCACACACACATGAAAGAGAAGTTAGAAGTTTCAAGAGATCTGTGAACAAAATGGAAATCTGTGACCTATCCATGACCCGAAGAAGATATACCTGGCACTTAACTTCGCTCAAGGCCATGAGTAGATTAGATAGATTTCTACTGAATGAAAAGTGGCTGCAAGGAGAAAACAAATGGACCCAAATCGGATTAGACAAGGAGGAGTCAGATCACATTCTAGTTAAGCTGAGTTTAGAGATCAAAAACTGGGGTCCAAAACCTACTCAGTTGCTGGACAGCTGGATGAAAAGTAATGAGTATAACTGCTTAGTCAGAGAAAACTGGATAAGGGAAGAAATAGCTGGAACAGGTGGGTACATATTGAAAGAAAAAGTGAAAAGATTAAGGACAAAAATTAGGAAGTGGAACCAAGAAGAAAAAAACAGAGCATGCAGCAAGCTCCAGGAACTCATAAAAGTAAGAGATGACATTGTATTGCAGACAGAGCTAAATGCAGAATGGGTGCCAGACAGCAGTTTTCGAGCTGAAATGAAAGAGCAGATTGAGCAATTAAAGAAACTGGAAGAGCAGAACTTATGTCAAAAGTCTAGAGATAAGTGGATCAAACAAGGAGATGCAAACACAGAATATTTTCACATAAAAATAAGAGGCAACAAGAGCAGGAGTGAAATACCTGGAGTGTGGCAAAACGGAATATGGTTAAGCGAAGTAGCTGAAGTTAAAAATGCTTTCAAAATTCATTTCGAGGAAAGATTCCAAGAGACTAATGGGAACAGACCATTGATGACAGGGATACAAGCAAAGAAAATAAGCAGGGAACAACAAGAACTTCTTATAAGGAAATTTACGAGAGAAGAGATACAACAGGAAGTTCGAGACTGTGATGGTAGAAAAAGTCCGGGACCGGATGGTTTAAACTTTAATTTCATTAAACACTTTGAAGAAGTGCTGGAAGAAGACATAAACAGGATGATGGACGAGTTTCATGCTCACAAAAGAATAGTAAGAGGGGGGAATGCAGAGCACATAACACTGGTAGCAAAGAAGAAAACTCCGCTACAGATCAGTGACTACAGGCCAATCACATTGGTTGGTGCCATGTACAAAATTACGCTCAAGGAAACAATCTCACCAACGCAGACAGCTTATCTGCAAGGAAGACAAATAGCTGATGGAATTGTAATTGCAAATAAGGTGATAGCAGAAGCCAGAAATACCAAAAAACAGATGTTCTTGCAAAAAAATAGACTTCGAAAAGGCTTATGACACGGTTGGCTGGGATTTCCTAGATGAGATGGCAACAAAGATGGATATACCGATTGAATTCAGGAAGTGGATAAAAGCATGCCTAGAATCAGCAACCTCCTCCATACTTCTGAATGGAAGTCCAACCGACCAATTTAGTCACACGAGGGGCATCAAACAAGGGGATCCAATCTCCCCTTTTCTGTTTCTTATCATTGCTGAGGGACTCTCATTACTGATGGAAAAAGCAGTTCAGCTAGGAAAGTTTGATCCAATTCTGGTTGGAAGAGATAAAGTGAAAATATTCCACTTGAAATTTGCGGATGACACTATATTTTTTGGGCAAGGTACCTGGAAGAACATCAAATGTTTGAAAGGAGTGCTGAGGAATTTTGAGTTAGCATCTGGACTGATAATAAACTTTCAAAAAAGCAGTATAACTGGGCTAAACATGTGTGTGGCAGAAACAGCGCATATGGCAGATTATCTAAAATGCTCCATCAACAAATTGCCTATGATATACCTGGGATTGCCAATTGGAGGAAACCTGAGAAAGGCTAAGATGTGGCAACCTATTTTGGACAGCGTTAAGAAACGGTTTGATAAATGGGAAAACGCAGCTCTTTCGAGAGGGGGTCAATTGATACTAATTAACTCTGTTCTTTCTAGCTTACCTTGTTACTATTTTTCAATTTATAGAGCTCCTAGGATTATCCTTACTCACCTTGAGAGATTGCAGAAAAAACTTTTCTGGAATGAGCTGAAAACAAGAAAAAAAGTACATTGGATTGACTGGAAGAAGATCACACAACCAACCGAAGCTGATGGACTAGGAGTCAGAGATTTAAACATCTTCAACAAAGCAATGTTAAGCAAATGGGCAAGCAAGATAACAGGAGGAAAGACCCATTATGGAAACAAGTCCTGAGATCAAAAATATGTAGTAAAAGGGAACCTATCAATCGGAAAGCTCAGAGAACTACATGAAGCATGAAAGCACCAACGAAGCCATGTCAAGCCGCATGTATCTATGAAAAAGCATCACACTGGTGGCAGAATTTACAAGTTACACTGAGCGAAGAATGGCACAAGAATATGTGGAAACTGAAAGTGTGCAATGGTGACAGAGTGTTATTCTGGTAAGAAGAATGGAACGGTAATCATAGGCTAGCCACAAAGTACCCACGACTATATAGAAAGGCCAAGAAAAAATAGGCAACAATCAAGGAAATGGGCAGGATAGAAGATGGAATTTGGCAATGGTCATTAAAATGGAAAAGACAACTGGACAGTCTGGAAGAACAGGACGAAGCATCAATGCACGAAAGCCTACAAAAGTTTCAACATAATCCAGACCAAGAAGACTACTGGTACCAGCAAGCAAACACACATAATGAGTTCACAGTGAAATCAAG
>JAOYMZ010092324.1:0-10615 GCA_025802335.1 Pinguicula primuliflora
GGACCAGGTCCAGCAAGGAGAAGAAGAGTCACAGCAGCACATCGGGGTAACTCGCTCTCGATCCCGGGATCGTGACATAGACCTTGGTGTTTTTTGTCTTCCAGACACCCATTTGTATCCCACAGTTCTTGGGTTTGTGAATTATGACAGATTTAGCTCGTCCAGCATCCGTGATGGTAGTTTCCTTGTTGTTTGTGGTACGGTCTGTCGTCCTCTTTCCATTGTTGGGGACCTCCTTAACATTGCCTTCAGGCATATTATTGATTGGTAGTGCTGGCCATTCAGGATGCAAAATTCTGCAGTTCTCCTCATTGTGTCCTTTGTGGAAGCAGTGCTTACAGTATATAGGAACTCTTTCATAAATCACGTCTTCCAGAAGGCCGCCTTGTCATTAAGTTGAATCCAGATTCTTTTAGGCCTTGTCTTCAGTAAATCTAGCACAATACATATCTGAGTTTCGCTCGAGCATTTCAGTGCAACAATTGATTGATCAAGCATTATCGGAAGCCCCAGATAACTTGCGATCTCCTAGAGAAAATCATACCTAAAATACTGTACCGGCAATTGAGGGAATGAGATCCAAACTGGTGCGAAATGCGGGTCAGCATCTCCGCAAAACTCGGGTGTCCATCTATAGATCTTTATTTCATATCTGTTAATTGTCCAGTTTTCGCAGAGCCACAATCAATTCTGGTCTTCATCATTTTCGAATCTAAGCAACACATTTTTCTGATCAATCAGCCCGACTGTGGAGGAGGATTTAAGCCCTATTTCGTTTATCGCCTTCCTAATAATGTCTATCGAAGGCCGACCCAGAGGAAATCTGGCTATTAGCGCTTCCAGAAAAAGGCGCATTCAGAAAGTATGTTTCCTCAGTCGTTAAATTGATAGTCGGTTCTCCCTTCCATGATGTCCAAGGGACGACACGAGGCTGGACATGCGTCCCTATTCAAAAAATTTGCGGGGATCCAAAGAGAGATGCGAATGTTTTCAGAGTGAAATTCTTGCTAGGGTTTGTATTTACGGGGGGAATTGGTGTTGGGGCAGCGGCTGCTATGACTGGCGCCGCTGTTGAGTTGTTCGCCGCTATGTTTCCAACGGCGGGTGGCTTCCGACGGTGGATAATCAATGGATTAGGGTTGCAATGGTAATAAATCGCATGTGCCAATGGTTTCTGTACAGATAGAGTTTTCAGCCAGAGAGAGAGAGTACATCTACTTCATTAACGGTTCCATTCAATCACATTGAATGATCGAGAATAGAAAGATCAATTTTCGTCATACATGCAAATTCCAGTGCAAACAATTCGAAGAAAATATTTTCCTAACGACATTACTTATAAAAAATAAATCAAACAAAATGTAATATTAGGATTATACAACTAGGTGAATGGAGGATAGATCGTTACCTAGTATAAATGCAAACCACACGACTCCAATTCGAGTTGTGGGATCCTCGTTGCGATAATTTGCTAGGAGGATTGAATGTGTTTATCAAGTTAAAATACAAACTAGAGTTCTTGAGAGAAGGTTGCTCCCCAAATTTTGCTTTCACTGCTGATATTTAATTAATGACATATTGATGTAATATTCATCAAGTAGAATGATAGTTGTCAACAAAAAAATAGTAGGATTGTGGGACTGATTCTCAATTCGTCAAAAAGACGAGATTGAAAATTGGCCAGAACCGAAATGATCTTGGATGTGTGTGTGAGTGAGTGGATGGGTGAGGTTAAAGATTCGAATCTCGATATCATAAAAAAAAAAATTGACCAGAATCACATCATTTTTTTAAATCTCATGGATAGTGGGATTCAATCCCACAAACCGGGCTTTCAAACTGTGTAGTGAACACTTTTTTTTTTTGTAGGGAACATTGAATAATGTTGAAATCTCATTTGTAATCAATCCCACGACCCGATCATTCAAAACTTAATAAATAATCAGATGATCTGGATTAAGGCTTTAGAGGATGGAGGCAGAAGAAACTGCTGACGGCCGAACAAGGAAAATAGCCAGGCTAAAGGCGTTACCACTGTAGGTGGAAAAGTTCAGGGAAAATTCGGTGTCGGTGTACGTCACATACTTTTTGCCGGCGGCATGGACACCACAGGATATGAGATCCTTCTTCAGTCCTTATTGGCAGGTTGTGGATGTGCATGCCCTGCCGCAGATGGAGTACAAATGCAAGAGATTTGGTTTCGTCCGGTACTTGAAAACTTGCAAACATACACAAGATTATCTCACAAACAAATGGACGTAGAGTAGGGGGCATGACAACTGTTGGTAAACAAGACAAGACCTCCTGGTAATACAGCTTCAAAACTATCAGCAAAACCAGGAGCAAATGACGATCAGGAAGTGAGAACAGCAGGGAAGGAGGAAGTTGTAAAATTCAATCCAAATCCACAAGCAGTGCAGTGGCTAGAAACTTGCGTGGTTGGCTTTCCTTCGCCAGCGATGGATCTACAAGGCTATAAGGACAGTTCAGCGGTAAGGCTAGAAGGATGGGAAATCCTGCTAGGTACCGCAAGTATTGAAGATCAAATGAGGCTATGCAGGATGTAAAAACTGCCGAATTATTGTGTATTCACAATATTAGACTATTGCAAACTATTGACGGTAAGCTGGTGAGAGCAACTTGGATCAGGGTAAGAGGCACACCTCTGGAATGTTGGTGTGATAAGCTCTTCACAGAGGTCAGTTCTATATTGGGAAAAGTGTGCAGATTGATGAGGATACTAGCCAAAAGGTAGAACTGCAATACGGGAGGTTGCAGATTTTAACCCCAACACAACAATTCATCCAAAGGAAGATGCTAATTGAAACAGAAAAAGACATTCAGTATCGTCGTGGAAGAAGAAGGCAGACAGGGGAAAAGACTGGCTAGAGTGCCGTGGGGACTGAATGCTGCACAAAAGCAGCAACTAAATGATACTGACTGGCCGTGATTAAGAAGTATGGCTACGGATCGCATAGCAAGGTTGAGAAGGGGACGGAATGAAACTGAGGAAGAACAAGATGTTGCCATGGATACAACCCCACCTGCAGCACCAACAACTCATGAAACTGATGAAGAACAAGTTGGTACAGTGGATACAATCCCATCAGCAGCTCAAATCAGAATTTAGGATATAGCAGAAAAAGAAAAGGACAATCCATCGCCAAATGCAGAAGCCGATCACTACAGCTCGACCTAGCCGGAATGTTCGCCAGAGAGAAATGATTTTGGCCAGAAACAACCAGGAGAAGATGATGGGCCAGCCTTCAATGCCATCTCGAATGGTCAAATGACCCTCAACACCTCCAAAGGAGAATACATTCCGAAATTGAATGAGGGGGGGATTGAAAGAGGATTCTCTTCTTCCAGGAAACCTAAAGCGGAAAGAGAAAGAAGGGAAGGAATCTTTGACCAGCAAAAACCTGTCACTGGACAAAAAGTGAAGGAGAAAATTGGGTCAGCCCAATTTTGCGCCTAGGCGAAATTTACCCATAATAGCAAGAAGGAAAAATTGGGCCGACCAACAAATAGATCTATCATGTTTAGTGTGGTGGTTGAGCACCTCATCCCTTAAGCATGAGGCTGGGAGTTCAATTCACACCCATGTGAATGGAGAGAAACATTTGGTCAGTCCTTCACCACTTAGTGTGCTCACCCGGGACGGAGGATTAGTCTACTGACTGCCAGCCGGTAGGATACCTTGCAAGTACGTAAAATAAGCTCATTTCATATCAGACAGTGGAGCAAGATGAACTATGAAGACCCTATCGCAACAATCGTGCGTAAGTCAAATGCACAAGAATGTAGAGGTCATCGAGTCAAGAAGCTGTGTCAACTTAGATGACAACGGGAGATGCAGAAATTGCAATCAACTGAGAATGTAAACACGGCTCTGATACCAACTACGCAATCTTGTAATCAGTTCCTATTTATTTCACCGGATCAGCAGGAAAAAGAGTTAGGAAGAGCCCAGCATCCAATGTTGCTTACAGCTGCTTGTGGGCTTCCAACAACAATTCGATGCAAGAATATCATAGAATGATTTAGTTGGATACTCGAGGGGAAAATTATGATCCCAAACTTAGCGTTGTACACAAAATATTTTAAAAAATCAATAAAAATACATACCTACCCAAAAAAAATCCCAACTTTTCAACTGTGTCCAGTAAACATTGAATGATGTTATAACTTTATCATAATAATGTGTAAATTTGTTAAGTCTACTGACATTAAGTATATTATTTTTTGGGAACTTTTAGATGGACTGGAGTTATGGTTGTACTTATAAGGGTTCTCTTGGGCGCTATTACTGGTTGACTTAGGTTTTTAACCACGCTAACAATTGTGTGGACAAAATTTAAGGTGTTGGTAATAGAGGAACAAGAGTAGTTGGGACCATGAGTTATCTCTTGGGCCGATGCCAAAAAAGCCATATTCATTGATTAAATAATGCCACCCCTAGATTATCTAATATGAAGTTTTTTTTACATATAATAGAGGCAAAATTGCCAATAAAAATTACAAATATACCCTCAGTCAAGGAAGTTTGAATTGAAAACCAAAAACACGCATGGAAGGGCTGTATGATCGTAACTCACTGCTATTCAACAATCTTTCATCCAAAGGAGTATCATAAGCAGGCGGTACCACTGAGAAATCAGAGTCCAGAGGCACAGTCACCAAATTAATAATAGATTCAAAGTTTGCCGCAAGGGCTCGTCCAACTGATGTAAGGCCATAATGCCTAGTTCCAAGACCACTCGATTCCTCCGCCCCCCATGTGTGCGAGGTGACGGTCTGGCCGTCATCGTCCCCCCTGGGTGCGACGAGGTGGAACTCACGAGGGTGGATAAACCTGTCAAGGAAGGTTGGTGATTGATAACTGCATTTTGACTCTGAGTGTAAACATGGACACCATTCAACAGAAGTGTCGACTCCACTGTACTGGAACTTCCTTCAGCCGATCAAAATCCGGACTCAGTGGCGGAATGAAGATAGAGATTTAAGGTTGAATTAGATAGACCAGCCTTCGCAAGATGGTCAGCCATCTGATTCTCCTCCCTACTGATGAAGGAGATTTCCCTAATTTGGCAGAAGTCCATTAGTTCCCTGATTCGACGAACTAGCTCAGAATGTATCAAATCCGCCAATTTGCCCAGTATCAGGTTAACTGCTGGTCTACAATTTGTGAATAACCGAACATTCTTAGCATCTGATTTTTTGATGACAAGCAGACCTTGCAGGACCGCCCATAGTTCGGCTGAAAGGGCGGAACAACGTCCAATTCATTGAGAGAATCCAATGACCCACTTAAGTTGTTTGTTGCAAATGGCCCCTCCACAAGAAGCGACCTGAGAGTGAGGACACACAACAGCGTCGACAAAAAGGCTTAGATCCCAGGCTGTTGAGGTAGGCTCTCCACGCATCCGCAGTAGATTCCTCGATTTCAGACTAGAAAAGGAGTTTGTGTACTGAAAAATGATTCTTGCTTCCATGTAAAATGCTTGAATAGATGCTGATACACGCCTATCTTGGAAATCCTCAATTTTACAATTAATCCAAAGTCTCCAACAAGTAGCAAAAAAAGAGTGCCAATCAGGGTTTAGATTAGATATATTATTGAAGATCCATTCATTGTGGGAATGAATATTAAAAAACGATACAGGGAGTCTTGCACTTAGGAAGTGCCAAATCCAAGAGCTCCTCTTGCAGTCTCGGAGTAAATGAAGAACGGTTTCGAGAGCATTACAAAAATGATATCCTGGAGACTCATCCAAGCCCCTCCGAAAATGCTCGCCTTTTGTCCATAAAGCTCCTTCCACAACCCTCTATAAGAAGAGTTTATTACCTTCCTGGACTCTTAGAGACCAGATTGCATTCCATGGGTTGTAGAGGGAAGATCATGGGATGATGCTGTCCAAGGCTGAGGCGCAACTAAATGTGCCTTTTTCTGAAAATGCCCATGTTCTTTTGTCACCTCCGGCTGCGAATGAGGGTGGTTGTAGAGCTAGAATCTGAGCAACAATACTATCAGGAAGCCAAAGATTTGGCTTAGCAATTTCCCGAGCTCATGTAGAGAGACAAAAGTTGTTAATTGTGCATTGTATATCCTGTCTAGAAAGAGGGAGTAAGGCAAGAGTAGAAAGGGGATTTTTAAATGGAAACCATGTATCCAGCCAAAAGGATATGGTACATCCATCTCCAAGAACCCAACGTGTGCATTGAGGGATCAAGTGAACTCTCTTATAGATTTGCCTCCAGAGGTGAGATCCTTGGGATTTTAACTGGTGAAAATCCCAGAAATCCCTTCCATGATTGTACTTAACCTTCATCACTTCCTTTCAATGACATCTAGCACCTGCAAAAAGTTCCCATGTCAATTTGATCATATAAACTTCCTTCATTTTTCGAAAACTCATCAATCCTAATCTGTTTTTCTCCTTGCGACGACAGACTTTGTGCCAAGCTACATGGGGATTTTCATAGTGGGCGAGTCACCTCCCCAAAGGAAATTTCGAACTAATCTGTCAAGGTCATCACAAACAGTTAGAGGAAACATAGTGGATTGCATTTGATAGATAGGAATGGCGCAGAGAATAGACTTGCATAAAACAATGCGGCCCGCCATAGATATCTTCCTCGAAGTCCAAGAAGCTACCCTTTTCTTCATCTTGAGCAAAGTTGGTTCATAGGTTTGTTTGGGGACCCTTTTGTGTAGCAAAGGGATACCTAGATAAGAACCTAGATCATCCACTCTCCTAATCCCCAAAACTAATTCAATATTCCTTGCTTTGAATAAAGAGATATTTGGAGATGTCCAGCAGACAGATTTGTTCTCACTCACGATCTGACCGGAGGAAGATGAAAAAATCCGCAAGACTTCTTTGATAACTCTTGCCTGCTTGTCTGAAGCCTCTGCACAAAGAAACAAATCATCGACAAACATAAGGTGAGAAATCTTCACTTTATTTTTACCAAAGGTGAGAGGTCTCCAATGTCCTGAAGCAAGAACAACTTCAATTAAGTGACTCAATCGCTCCATACACAAAACGAAAAGGTATAGAGATATAGGATTCCCTTGGCGAACTCCTCTTTCAGAAAAAATCATAGGGTCTCTCAAGCCATCCCAAATAACTTGGATAGAACTTGTGCGTAGTGGAGACATAGTCACTTTGGTAAGGTAAGTCGAGAGACCAACATCTCGAAGTGTGTCTTCAATAAAGCTCCATTCCATTTTATCGAAGGCCTTAGCAAGATCAATCTTAATGGCCATAAATCCTTTCCCTCCCTTGCAATTCTGCATTGTGTGTAGAGCCTCTTTAGCAATAATGATGTTCTCAATGATACTCCGACCTTGAATAAAACTGGATTAATTTGAGGAGATGAGTTTAGGAATGACCAATCTCATTCTATTCGTAACAACCTTTGTAATCACCGTAACACATATATTAATGAGGCTGATGGGGCGAAAGTGATCAAAACATTCCGGGTTAGGCACCTTTGGCAAAAGAGATATCATTCCTTTATTTGTCTCTTCCGGAACCACACCACTCTCAAAAGCCTGTCTCACAAAGGATAACGAAGAACCAGTTACGTTGAAAGAAACTCCCTGAATAGCCATCGGGACCTAATGCTTTCTTTGGATCCATATCCATCAATGCATCCTTGATTTCATTATTATCCACCTGTCTAAAGAGAAATAAGTGAAGGGACGAGGACAATAATGAAAATTTCCCTGATATAGGGAAGACAGAAAGAATGTAGTCCAGAGGAGGGTCCGCAACCCCATAAAATGCCTGAGTAATAGTGTGAAATCTCCTGAACCAGAGTATCTCGATCCGTACACATGCTGCCATCACGAATCTGAATTCTCTTAGGCATACGGTGACCTTTCCTACCTTTTTGAGAAGTTCCTCCCTAGTGAGGATATTTTCTAGTTCAGCCCTCATGGTCACCTCCAGTTTTCTTAGATAAGCTAAAGGCTGTCGAGCATAGCATTCCTGTAGTCCCGTGAGTCTGTTGGATAGTTTCCTTTTTTTGATAGAAAATATTGCCAAAGTAATTAACTTTTCAATCATCAATATGAGCCTGTAGGATCATAACGCATCAACTAAAGGGAGCTCACGCTTCCAATGCTTTCCTAACCAAGAAGTCCAATCTGGATGCACCTCCCATGCTTTATAGTTCTGAAGGGAGCATGGCGGGGACTCACCCACCTGTGTTTTAATAGAAATACAAAGAGGTGAATGATTTGATGAACCTCTAGGAAGATGTTTAACTCCACTTTGTGGAAAAATAGAAACAAAGGCTTCATTGACTATCGCCCAATCGATACGCTCATGGCAACATCCCCTAGTCCATGTATAGCGAGAACCTGTATAGGCTATAGCCCAAAGACACAAGATTAGAGTGATCAACCCAGTTAATAAAGTGAGGGCATCCGAGTTTTGGTCTCCCTCCAATTTTATCCGCTTTATGCAGAAATACATTAAAGTCCCCAACAGATAGCCAAGGTAACATAGTAGAACCTGCAATGGACTCAAGCATTTGCCACAGGGTTCTCCTTATCCTACGATTTGGAGAACCATATATGGCTGTAAGATTGAATGAAATAAAATTATCATAGCAGCTATGCATATGAATTAATTGTCAGTCATATTTAAGAATAGAAACGACTAGGGCATTACGCCATAGAACCCAAATACCTCCTAAAAATCCTTGGGCCTCGAAACGAAAAGAATTATCAAAACCATTACCAATTTTTCCAATAACTCTATCCGCATTTCACCACTAATTTGTGTTTCTAAGAGGATTAACATATTCGGTTGATGGCTACTAATAAGATCACTTATAGCAGCTAATGTTGCGATATTACCTAGACCTTGTGAGTTCCAGGAAATAATATTGAAATCCATAAAAAATATTTAACGAGTATGGGACTAATTAAGATTGAGGTAGAGTAAAGAGTCACTTATCCAAGGTTGATAGATCAACCATCTCACAGACATCTGAAGTTTCTATGGCTAGTAAATCAACCATATCAACTAAAATCGGGGCAACGTCCGAGATTGGCTGAATATTGCCTTCAGTCAAGTCCGAAGGGTCAATCTCTTGATTATGCGGATCGGTACGGAGGGCTACTCGAAAAATGTCATGTCCCCCCACATAGAAGCCAGTTTTCTCCACAGTCTTTGTAGTAGGCCCTGAATCCGCGGGATGTCCAGTAGACATAATACCTGTAGATTCAAAAGTATAAGGGTGAGAAATATTAATAGCAACATGGTTAAGATTGTGGGAAGAACCAAAATGAAAGTTATGTGACTCAGAATTCTGGCCCTCAGCAAGCGCGTGGGAGGACGAGCGAATGAAAGCAATGGCCTGGGTATGTTGACTTGTTTTTTTCGCAGGTGTAGAGTCCTTGGCATTGGGCACCATTTTTCTTTTTCCTTAAGCTTTAAGAGCTGCGGGCTTGGCAGTGGGCACAAATTTTTAAATGCCGAATGGTGGCATCCTACCGTGCCGAATATGCATCCTTGATCGTCGGATTTACATCCGACGGTCGAGACACAACCAGGTTTAGCCCAAGGATTTTTAGGGTTTAGCCCTTGGGTTTTTAGGGTTTAGCATTGGATTTATATTTAGCTCTTGGGTTTATAATATTTAAATAAGGTTTTAGATTTTTTCGGCGACGAAGCCGCCGTAATATTATTTAAAAAAATAGCATTATCCAATACCGATGTTTTTATTATGTAATCCGACGGCCGAGATGCATATTCGGCATGGTAAGGTGTCATTCGGCACTTGAAAATTACTCTGGCATTGGGAGTTTAACGCCTTTGGGGTTAGGGGGCCTGGAGTGATGTAGCAGTCTTCAGTAACTAATAAGAAATACGGAAGCAACAATAAGTTCAACCACATTCTGTCTAAGTAAATAATTAGTATCTGTTTTGTGAAATATAATAGTAGCAGTAGTGTAAGCAACTAAAAGAAATGTTTCGTGCACAGGTAGTAAAATAGTCCATTAAGAAATGTAGCAGTCTTCACAGGGAAGGGACTAGTTGTCCTGGGCTCATCATCGACAGTGGTGTGTAGAATGTTATAACGAGATTTGTGCACAAACGAGTTGGTCTGATTGGCAGCTAATGGAACCATGTTGAGCCCCGTTTTTCAACCAACATTCATGAACCTGGTTTGGAAATATCTTGGCCACTGGAGATTGGAATATACCCATTTGAATTATTAGAAGACTTGATTGTTCATGGGTTTCCATTCGTAGGCACCCCAAATCCTTGACTTTTTCCAAACGTGCCAGATGGTAGAGAACTAATAGTACCCACTAATATGGAAGGAATGGCTTGATTCTCTCGATTACAAATAGATTTGCCCGCATAATCCATGCCAGATCGACCATCCATATTTTCCCCGGATGGGAAATTCACAGGCACTGCAAATTCCGGCAAATCTCTATTCAGTTCCGGCGCTGAGACACGGTGAGGGCAGCAGACCTCAAGATGGTATAAGAGATAATCTATTATAAAGCTGATGAGTCCAATTCATATGCATTTTTGTTCTCATTTAAATGATAATATTTGCTTGAAATCATACTTTTACTTGT
>JAOYMZ010092325.1:0-26268 GCA_025802335.1 Pinguicula primuliflora
TGGCGGAGAACCTCAACTTTTCACTAGAGGTTGGGGGTCGAATCCCACTGGCAACAAGGAACTCGCTTGGGCCACGATCTCGGGTTTCGGCCCGCAAATCACCCGGTTCATTGGTGGAGGTCGCCGCGTGAGAACCCCTATGGATTAATCGAGGACAGGAATGTACAAGGATACCATAGGTACAAAAAAAAGACCTTTGCCAGGTCGAATTTGATAGCCATATAACCACATTTCCCTTTCACAAGTTTCATTGAATGGATGACCTCTTGTGTAGCAATAATATTTTCAATGATGTGTCTCCCCCGAGCGAAGCTTGATTGATTTTCCGGAATCAAACTTGGCATAACAATCTGCATTCTGTTTGCTATGATTTTTGTAACCACCTTAACCAAAATGTTGATCAAACTAATTGGGCGGTAATGGTCAAACCGCTCAGGAGGAGTAACCTTCGGTATCAAGGATATCATACCCTTATTAGAGTCCCTGGAACCACTCTGGATTCAAAACTTGTTTGATGAAGCCAAAGAAGAAGTCTAATATTATTTCCCGATTTGATTGATAAAAGCCCCTGTGAAGCCGTCCGAGCTAGGTGCACCTCGGTGCACCTGTGGGAGAGAGTCCCCTGTGGTCTTCCTTTCTTTGAATGGGTTTGGGTAATCTCTGCACCTGAAGCAGGCAGATGGAGAAATGATCATACAAAATGGACTTTATTCGTTGAATGGTGAAATGATCCAAGCACCAATAATTGGGGAATATTTATACTACTACATCGTTGGTGAATGGTGGGTCGAAGTTAGATTAAAACTTAAGTGTGTCACATCTTTTATTAAGTGCATATTATCTACTCGTGATTTGTAGTCTATTAGCTTAAACATTGATTTATCTTGTTAGGATTAACTATGGTATTAAAAAATATTTGGCCTATTTGACATTGGAAAAATGGGATAAATGAACAACATTCTATTTTGAAAATTAATTTTCATTTTTCGATTAATTTTTATTGTTTTTTACTTAAAACACATAACAAGAAAAAGAAAGAAATAAAATAACTAAACTTTGTTTAACATTAATTGCAGTAAGACTTTTACTTTTATAATCCGGCGGGAAAAAAACTTCATCTCAGACAAATCTCATCAACAGTTGAACTCGATTACCCTTCAAAATGGAAGAATTATGTGTGACTTGATAGTTCTGACGCTCAAACACGCATGATCAAGTTCTCTTCGTGGGAGATGACAATAGTTTTATCCGAACTCCGTGCGTCGGTCCAACATGCTGCAACACAGAAGGCGAAAAAAATGATGGATTTCGATGGGCAAGATGCATGACATCCCCAACATGGGAATCTTCCGGGACGTACGTTGAAAATGAACTTTGGACATTAAGACATGATAGCCTGAACCAGTCACGTAATTCATTTGATGCCGTGAAACTTGCCTGCTCGAACACCATAGCCTGACCCTGTTGGGTAATTCGATGATGTCGCGAACTCGTCTACTTAGCTTAGTTAGGTTAATTACGGAACCCTTGGTACAAATTTGATGCTTTGGCTGATAAAATACAATTTGGTACATATTTCGAAACGTACCCACTCGACCAGTCGAGATTCCAACAAATCTATTGGTATGAATTCGGCGTGATTTAGGGCAAGACAGTCATATTCGTGTTCACCACTTTTAGAGTGGGTTTCGTGTTTCTTGATGCGTATACCATATATGACAAGCACATGACCCAGACTTTTCAGATCATGTTTTATGTACGTTTTTAGGGTTTATTTAGCAATAGTTATATAACAAGAAAGTGTTCTATTATATCCCTCCATTACATTCAAAGTTCAACCATTGGATGCTGCAGTCGTAGCCTTAACCAATTTAGCTGTCGCTCTTATTGTGATCGCCTCCAACCTTATTTTTGTGTCAATCATCAACTTACGAGCCATCATCACCTTTGCAACCACCTTCTCCTTCGAAGACACCCACCTCGTTGCCCTATGCATCATTGCCAAAAATATCCCCCCCAATTTTGCATCCACTGCAGCCCTTGATGACTTTGTCGTGGTGACCACGATCTTTGATTATGTAATCGCTGAGCACCACAATCCTGCATGGCCCGATATGTTTAATATTCCTAAATTGGACACTATTAATGTCAACCTGAATTGTCACTATCTTTTCGAGCATATCACCAAAATTTGTTGTTTTTGTCTCTAAACTTTGTCAAGTCGCCGACGCCAACAAATTCTATGATGTCACCTCCGACTTTTCCCTTCAGGACAAATTACTTAGAGGGCGTGCCAAACATGGTGTCATCGACCACAGTATGATAGAAGTTAAGATGTTTGAACGAATAATTACCTTGTGTGAACGCTTCAATGAAACATTGGAAAATAATGCCAATCAGAACTCCGATTCGTCTAACTCGTAAAGCTTTTTGTGGAGATGTCGTTCGCGACTGCCACCATATGGTCACCAGAGTAATCATATCATTTGAGTTTAGGGTTTATAGCCGAATACAGTTGTCTTTTTTGAGTTTATGGTTTATGGCAGAATGATGTTGTCTCCCATCTAGTCTCGACTGTTATGTTAACTTTATTGCTCTTAGGTTTATATGTAAAGTCGTGATGATCTCGACCGCCCGTTAATACCAATTGATTCGGGTTATACAAATAATTTTCATCTAGTCTCGACTATAGTGTTAGAAACAAATGCATTATTCAGGTTCCCAATGAATCGATTGTTAAGTCCTTAGTGACTTGATACCGTCATGTTTCAAAAGAATCACTCAGTTTTAATTACAAAACATTTGAATAGACACTGTCAGGTAACAAAAGAATCCTCGATAATGATTTACAAAACTCATTACTCGACTATGTCGGGATACAAATGAATCCCATAACAAGAACTCGGGATACAAATGAATCCCATAACAAGAACTTGATGATTTGATTGAATATTGTTGAACCAAATGTCTTATAAAAAAAATACAATTAAAATACAATACATCATATTAATCATTTAATTAATTTTATAAAATAAAGTCAACAATTACAAAATGTCGGTGGTGGTTTATCCGGATAGCAGAACCTTTCAAATCTACAACATGAACAAAAAATATTTGAGCTCCAACTAGGAATACGACATTTTTACTTCTCTTCAACTTCAATGGAAGTAAATGTTTGGTGATTTTGGAGTGAAGTGAAGAAATTGGACATACAATTATGGGCAACTCTCTTAATTCTCACGGCAAGTAGTCATGATTTTGTAAGAAGTGGTAGTGTAGGGAAATAACAGTTTGATTGATCTTTTACCGAACGCCAAAACCTTTCAAGAATTATGAGGATCTCCGAGGCCTGTGGATCACAGTTTCCTTAAAACGAATTCACCCTCTCCTAGGTGCTTTGAGAATATGGACGTTCGTCTCCCATGATACAACATAGTACAAGCAGTTTTGCACAGCACTTGCAGCACTACTCCGGTGAACTCAAACTATGTCTTCCTTCTATCAATAAGAACAAAACAAAAAAAGGCCCAAGGAAAGTAGCAACAAAACACAAGAAAGTCTAGACTCAAGGTGTCTCTTGTGTGTGTTTTCAAAGCATAGAGGGATCCTTATATAGGTGAGATTTTTGTCACCTTAAATTGTAGAGAATGAATGAAATTTAAGGAGGAAAAAACTCCTCCACTTCAACTTCTCCACTTAATGGAGATCAATACCCATAACTCTCCAACTAATGGAGATATTGAAGTTACAAATCCATTTGTAACATCTCTACAAAATATACATACAATATATATGTATAAATCAATTGTATTAACAATATTTTACAAATAGATAATATATATAATAATATATATTACTCATATTTGAAATATTCTTATACATATTGTGTTTTTCTTGGGTATCAACTTTTCATTCATTCAAATATAATATATATAATTTCATAGCATTCTTTATTCCATTAACTAAGTGGAATCCTTATGAAATATATATATATTTTTTCCAACAGATTTCAGTTTGATCCTCCGTGATCATCGTAGTGGCGGTATCTGTGTATTGGTGGTATGCCTCCCTTTGTATTTAAAAAAAACGGCGATCTAAGGTAAGGCATTTTTTTTACCAACCCAAAAAAAACACATTTTTTGCCTTTGATATCTGAAATGGTCATGAATCTTGTGAAATTCATGTTCGGATTTTGAACCTTCGTGACCACCTTAACCACGACGGCTCAGCCACCGTTAGCCACTCCCTATACAGACGAACCCCAGATACAATCCTATTCACCGCCGGATACAATCATATTATAAAGGGTGCCCATCGATCAATCCTATTCTTCGGTTATGCTCGCACTCAAGAAAAGCCTCAACCCACCAGATGAACTTTCTTGGTCCAACCCAGATCTGCGCAAGTGGAGCCATACCTTCTGCTCAGACAACAGGGTAACCCATATTCAAATCATCCACAAGAATTTTAAAGGTACACTCCGAAAAGAGTTCTCTCATAATTTGTGCTCCATTCTTGAGGGCTGTGATCGGAAAACTTTCCCTCAGCCGAGCTCCATTGGATGAGAAACGTACTACTCCATTTCAACGGTGAAGAAGACTGTCCACCGGATCTTGTTGGTGAACCATGGTCTACCTAGCAATTCCCTATTAATCCAGGCAAAGATCATACTTTGTACTAAAAACTATGGCAACTAAAACAGACTTTTTTTAGCAACTAAAACACAGACAACTAATAACTGGTGACTTAACCTTCTATAGAGATCAAAGGTTAAATACCTCTACCTATATAAAAAATAACTGGTGGCTTGAACTTAGGAATTTTTTTCCGCTCCCGAATAGTGTGCCAAATGATAGTCCAGAATTCTAATCTGGACCGTTGGATCAAAATTCAACGGTACAGATCAAAAGTATTTTAAGTGAACAGTTAAATGAGTCATTTAATCTGGACCGTTGAATTTTGATCCAGCGGTCCAAATTAGAATTCTGGACCATCATTGGGCACATCATTCTGTAGCTGAAAATTACTCTTAACTTAGACCAACATTGGTTTGAGCTGGACCTTCTTCTTACCTAAAGTTTACTATCAAGACGCTCTTCTGTCTGCAATTGATCCCAAGACCTGCAACATATAAAATACACAGTAGAGGACATAACATTTGCTATTTGAGCTATTGACGTGTTCTTTCATGACAAAACAACAATATGTCAACTGCCAAAATACCATTTGGTAAGGCAGGAAAGCATGGGTAAAACGAACAAATATGAACTGGCATATCTTTCCAAACCACGCGAGAAGAAGATAATATGAAAAAAAAAGCAACTCCACCATCCAGTGAGTTATTATTGATATGATGACATAGGAAATAAAGTCCATATCCGCAGTTAACAGCGAGTGTATTCAGCATCTTGCTCACGCTCTCTTCTGCAACCACTCGTAGAATTTGACCTGTGCCGTCATTGGGTCCAGCCTATACAACTGGTACCAGTGATTTGCAATTTCAATACCAAATGTCCCGCCAACAACAGCTCCAAATGCAAAAGAGAGCAGAGCACCTGGAAAATGGATGGAAATGACCATCTAATAATGCACCGTTTTGGTTACTTTATCCATAGAGAACTGAGTCTCATACTACATTCTCTTCGACGACTTTGATCTAAGTATAGAAGTTTGTTTGAATTGCATGCTTCATTATTTGCCAAGGATGGATTCTGCTTATGTCTAAAGACACTGATACTCAGACTTCAGCAGCCACCATTCCCTAAAATTAGAAATGAATGCAAATATACAACTCACCATGGGGACTCTTGGAGTATTTATAAGCAATTCCAGCAGTTGAAACTGCACCTACAGCGGCACCCACAACACCAAATTGAGCTGCATCCCTTGCAGTCTTCAGCTGTGTCGGACAAAGGAAAGAGGAAAGGTAAAAGATAATTAACGAAGACAGATGTCAGGGATAAACATTACGAAAACAGACCAAAAAGACAGAGTTATACAGGTTTCTATCTTTCTTCAACAAAATAAGTTTTCCACACACAAAAAAAACTTTTAACAAACACAGAGCAAAACAACAGGAGTACAGTTGCAATCCAGAAAGCTAGAGAATAGCATTTTATAAATGATCATAGCACAACATTTTAGTACATAGCCACAATCTGTTTACAAGTTTTCAGGTTACAGGCATAGATAGGACTATGGTTTTGAAAGATGGTAATAAAGAGGAAACAAGAAAATGATCAATCTATATCAACAAGCTGACAATCTGAATGTCTGGCTTCAGAAAAAAAGCCATATACGCAGTGGCGGACCGTCGGGGTGCGGGGAAGGTGCACCCGCACCTCCTAAATTTTTTTTCTCTTGGACATGCATCCAACCGCACCACCTAGTTAGACCCCCAAATACCTTCATGATCCGCACCCTATGTGAAACGCACCCCCTAATAATACCCCCAGGATCCGCCACTGCATATACGTACAGAAATATATTATCTTACAAAGCACTACTATCGAGTTCGTACTTTCAACGCCATAAAATATATTTATTTGCGGTAATCTAAAAGATAGCTCGTAATCATATATTTAATAGATTAAACGTCACTCATAGAATAGGCTCAAAACAAAGAAAAATAACGAATTCCTCGTCCGATTGAAAGGGAAACACTCACAATTTAAACTAGATATAGAACAAACTTAAGCCATAGATATAGAATCCTACTGTTGGGCCATAGACAGGATCGGAGGCAATGAACTCCTCGACCACCGAGCTATCCCACTTGGGCAAGGGCTTCTCAGGGTTAAGGAATCTTGAATAGTTATCCAGAAATGAGAATCGTTCACTCCAGAATTCCTTGTATCCCTCCCAATGCCTTCGGAAGAACGATTGGGATTCTTGAGATTCACCCATTTTCTCAGAAATACGAATCAAATTGATATTGTCTGCAAAACCTGCTTACAGAAATGATAACAATTACCAATGAACACCATTGTTCAGGTCCCGGATTCGGGTCAACCGGAGACCTGAATGAACAACTGTTTCTTAGGGCGTGTTTGATTTACGCAAATGAACCAAACACGACAAAAACAAAAATAAACAAGTTTGGAGTAGATCACGAAATTCTTTTTTTTTCAAAAAATAAGAATCTTGAGTTATGACCTTGGTGCAACCGCTACAGCATCAGCTAAGGGGGTGATCATGAGGGGTGCATGATCAACTCCAATAAACAAACAGATTGGGATGAGGTGCTATGAAATTGCGGTATGGGGCCATCGAAAAATCCGGATCAGGAGGAAGGTCAGACACTCCGGAAGTGCTTTCTTTCTGCCTAACCAGTTAAAGAGGCAAACTAGAAGCGTCTCGGGTACAGAAACAGACTCAATATGGAAAACAGAAAAATGCTGCTTCAGGTGGTCTATTAACAGTTAACACCATTATAGATGAGATTTGATGGTGCTAAGGAAATGGATTCAAAGAAAAAAGAATCTCCGGGAACTTGTGATTGTGAGCAGTTTTACTCGTCCCATCATATGCTGCCTACCAAATACGTAATAGCTGTGAAAAATGTGTGATAGACGGATGTGAAATTTACTCCTACGAGTCCTACCCAAGTCCCATGTCTTGATCTATCTCCGCAGTTGATGGGTACCTACGATCTTGGTCTTTAACTTAACCTTAAGCTATAGTCCCGCGGCTGCAATGAAGGCTAATCTAATGCAGGCCTTTCAGCTTTCTTTATGTCCACATATAGTGTTAATTCTCAACAACAATCACCAATTTCCCGAAATTTCAAGCCTAAACAAAAATATAAAAATATTTATGGCCTAATTACATTATTGATATCCGAAAGTTCAAGCCTTCACAGACATATTTAGGAAAATGGGCCAGCCCTAATTACAATTTTGAAAAACGAAAAATTTCACGACAGTTCGAAGACCTCCACATCAAATTGGAAGAGAACAAAATATTCAAAAAAGAAAACCTAGTACCGAAAACCTAACGAATTTCCGACGCAATTGTGTTCAACAACTGCAAATGAAAAGTGATAAGATACTGTACCTGAAAACTTGAAGACGAACAGGTTGATTGAAGAAATCTTGCGCGAGTGAAGGTAGCGACCTTACCGGGGTGACTGAAGAACGAGAAGCGGCTGGAGATCTACTAAAATTGCAACCAAAAACTAAATAACGGATTAATCGCATTTCAAAAAAGAAAGAGAAATGCCATTTGAACAAACACCAAACCAAAATATTAGACCGAAATTGGACGAAAAGACAACTTTATCCCTGGCCAAGTTAGTGTTATTGTGCTTAGTAGGGAGTAAAATCGTCATTTACTTTTTATTTCAGTTTAAATTCGATCGAATTTTCGGTCCGAATAGCAATGTTCTTCAAAAATTAACCTTCTACTTTATTTTTTATTTATTTTTATTATTTTATTTATTTAAAATACATCAAGAGAAAGAAAAAATAATTAAATCATCTTTCTTCTAATCAAGTCAATCGTCGGAAGAATTTTCACTTTCTCATCTCCATCGAAAGAAAAACATCTTCTGAGACATCAAAATTGAATAACACGACACCCTTCAACCTCAACTCGAATCGTTTTTCATATGTCACGGTATAAGTCCTCACATACCCATACTCGTGCCTCCCACAGAGAGAGACAATGGAATAAGTGCAACTCGAATCCCTGATCAACTGTCCGGAGAGAGTTTCTCCAATACGCACATGTGCGACTCCAAGCGTCAGTGCATCATGACTGTAGGGATCACAACTGTCGGGATGAACCCGCTCTTCGTATATGGAGCCATGCACGAACTATGCAGGATTTCCTACTGTTGGAGGATCTATCATGAACTTGATTGATATTTGTTTTGAACTTGATGACATATTTTATAAACTTCATTTGATCTATTATGAACTTCATTTGATCTATTAGAAGATCTGATACTCAACATATAATGTCCAAAGTTCTATATATATAATGATGTTATTACGCATAAAAAATATATAATGACATGGGTCAAAAGAGTATCACAAGTATAATTCAGCAGTCAGAGTCACTATCTAAGGGGAGGGGGATAAAACATGATAGTAACCACCTTTATCACTCTTTGGTGTGGCATCTCAATCTGAGGGTGGAGATGATCCATACCCGGAGCTATCTCCAGACAATGCAAACTGAGGTGGAGGTGATTGAGGGGATAGTGGTGATGATCCTTGCAGAGTGAGGTTTATTTTCCTCTAGTATATCTTTTCAATTCTTTTTTTTTTTACGCTGAGCAACATTAATTAGTATGTAAATTAAAATATTCAAAATTTAATTTTAAAGATGAAGATTATTTTTCTAATTCTATTTTTAAGATTAATTTTCAAAAATAAATGTTTGTCATATTTGCGACCGACCCCTAAATAAATACTATTTGTAATTGGACACAATCACCAATCACATATTTGTCATATAATCTTTATTTATTTTAATTTAGTTATAGTTATGTATAGAACCGGGGTTTGAAACCAAACCTCTCCTTAGGAGGGACACGGAAATCATTATTGACAACTACCCGATTCCAAGGATGGACCAGGGTGGGCTAACTAACGAAAATTGCCATTCTTTTTCATGAGGCACACCCAGTGTTCTAGGGTACAGCCGCATAGGCTGCCGAGGCGGTGCTGCGGCCACACTCACAAAATTGCCCCGCTTTGAGGCAAGGCGGTGAGTCGATCATACAGAGGGCATAGATAGCCGCTTTTTTATTAAAAATAATAAATAAATAAAATATCATTTTATTTATTTATTATTTTTTCAAAGATAGCCGATTTTTTATTAGAAATAATAAATAAATAAAATGACATTTTATCCAGACAACTGAACAACCTAAAAATGCCTCATGATCATCCAGAGCTTTATGGAACACCTATATTTGGGTGGCCCAAAAATGGTTCTTGGGTGAAACCCAGACCCATCCTAATATAGATCCACCCTTGCTCTATTCTACAAGCCGAGTTATCGGCCATCGACACGTGCAATTAGCTGTCTAAGATTACAAAATCACAAATCTACATGTCTCAAATTTGTTGGCCATCTCACACACCCACAAATTTGGATGCTTGGTGGTCCGATCCTCTTTTTGTTCCAAGAGTTTCATCTTGCTAAATCGGCATTACAAATCCAAATACACCACCCTCTGGCAGTCGATAAGGAATTGACCTAGTGGTTCTAAAAGTAACTATTGCATTCAAAACTCATGGATTCAAATTCCCTCGGCAATATGAATCTGTCACATATGGCTTATCAAGTGTGGTTTACCTCTCTACCGTAATTTGCAATCTATTGTAGTAGAGCATTGAATTTACTTACCTTAGATTCCCTACTTTGTAAAAAAAAACCTCTGGCACAAGCAGGTAAGCTAATTGCAATTGGCTACAGGTGGTAGTCAGGGCATCCAATTGAGGTAGTCGGGGAGTCTACTTTTACCATGTAAAACAAAAATCCATGAACACGCAAACGATAAATTCAAGTTCAACATCTTATTCTTACCAACAAAACAGAGAGCGAGAGAGTTAAATCAAGAGCCTCATACAAACTATGGTTTTCATCTCTTTCTCTTGGCAGCAGCCCCAGACGTACGAGCAGGTTTGGCCTCAGAGGTTGCAGCAGTTCCTTTGCCGCGGCGCGTGGCGGCCACCTTCTTGCCATTTGAGCCTTCAGACCCCTTCAACTCCATCTTTACATGGATTCCTAACATCAGAAAAGATGATTAAGAGAGTCTTCAAATGAAATTGATACAAATGTTCAGAATCATAATCAACATCAGACCCCTTCAACTCCATCTAAATGTTCAGAATCATAAGAATACATATGTGGAAGCAACTTGGGCAATTGAGTGTATTGACAATGAAACGATACAAAATAGAGAGTATAATTATGCATTTATGTGAAATGCTATAAGGCACCCAAATCAAACCCAATACAAATGCACACACACCAATGTTGGTGTGTGTGCGCTCACAATGCATGTGGTGGGTTTTGGGTATCAAATGTGGGTGCCTTATAGCATTCATCTGCATTTATATGCATCTGTAGCGGAACAGATCACCAACCCTTAGAATTTAGATTCTCCAGATCCGACTGAAGCAGCTTCTTCTCATCAGAGTTGTCATCTGAAAATAGGCGACAGAAAACCAACGTGAATATCTCTAAAAGAGATTTGATAGGACATGATCCGTTATGGAATGGAGAAAGATGTACCCTGCTCCTCTGCATCGGAAGCGGTTTCCTCCTCGTTTTGAGCATCTTCAGCTAAAGAACCGTCGACTTCGTCTATAGGCTCTAGCATTGCTGCAACTCTTTTCTTTGGGGCTTTTTTAAGTCCGGGAACTGTGATTAAATCTGATGCCCGAACCACACGTGATGAGCTGCCTTTGTTATAGGCTCTTGTAAGAGCAGCTTTTACTGCAGGCTGTATGCCATCCATTGGATTTGGATGACCCTATTGGATGTCCAGATAAAGTCAGGATAAGAGCTATAATCAAACGAGGATAAATAAGATGAGGCAATGATGTTGATGGACCTTAAATTTTGATAACTCCATGATGGTTTCAAAGTCCTCCATGCTAATGGAGTAGAAATCCATGAACTCTACTACTCTCTGAACAGCTTCATCCTGCGGATAAAAGCCGATAATAAATAAATGGATGTTTTCACCCGACCCTGCCTAAGGACCGGATTTACTGGGTATGTTTGGTTAATAAATAAATGGATGTTTTGCGAACAAAACAAGAGAACAGCTTCTGCCAAGTTTTGAGAATAAGAGAACAACATCAACCTTGGGTAGCACCCTTAGAGGATCAGTCAAATGCTTCAAAAGAAGACTTAGGTAGTCGAGTCGCAGCGACACCCTGCCAAAGTGAATGCAACATCTGGTTTAAGGAAATCTTGAAAAAACGATTGCGTGTCAAGGGCTTCGGTCACCCAAGATTCCCATGAGAGGAACTAGAATCCAACTAAGTGTTGATTAAATTACTGGCGAAGAATGACCAGAAAGCTAGCTGACTACCTTCCTATATTCGATTCACGAGAAGCCAGAAGATGAGTATGAAGGTTTTCCAACAATCCGTAATTTTTCCTCGTGGTGGAGTTCTTTCCCAGCCAGCCACCAAACCTATTGAAGTTGCGTTCTCCCTGAAGAAGCAATCTCAAGAACTTCAATTTTACAAAGTTGCTCGTGAATCATGCAATCTAAATGCATAAACTAAAGAAATTTCTCGAGAAATTTTTTTTAATGAGGAAAATGGAATCAATGATATCAGGCTTGGGACTTGGAACGTTTACATCCCAAGATCATCTCTAACTCTAATCCATAATGCCTACCGCTAGTTAACAATTATGATAATCACGACCAAAACGATCGAATTGATTATCTTCATGCATAAGGATACTAGATTACCGTAAGCATGAGATGAGCAATAGAAAGACCAAACTGCAAGTGAAAGCACGGAAATTGATTAAAATGCATGAGGTACAAATGCTACAAATCAATCACCTGCTCAAGTATTTCTCGTTGCCCATGCAATAAAGCTGCACTGATCCAAAATAAAATGCTATAAACATCAGCTTCATCATTAAGGAAAATAATGTGAGGAAGAAAATTTAAGGACTAAATACCGAGAACTTACGGGATTATACAAGATGCAAGAGAACCAATCTGAGAGAGTTGCCACTGCCGGTATCTTCGAATCTGGACATTAACAATATCGCCATCCCCAATCGATTCAGCTGACCGAGCTAGAAGGTCCATTCTCTTCATTCCATTATCATCCTTACCAGCTGAGCTTGGTCTATAATTGATATAATTTTCCTGAAATCATGGTTAAAATGACTAAGATGCACAAACATGTAACTTCCTATATTTCAGGAAGTTAACCTATGCATTTACTAATATCAATATATGCATGGGAATGGAACCAATGTTTATGTAATCTTATAATCAAGACATATAGGATATTTTTAGAAGATACAAGGAGATGAACCGGCAAAAATGCCTATATATGTTCCCAAAAAACTAACACGAAAGTAAGTGAAAAACATTAATGGGTGTATAGAAATACTTGGATAAGCAGAGGAACGAGATCGGGATCACTCATGCTAAGGTCAATCCTCTCATCCATTCGTAACTTTCCACCATTGAAGCCAAATAGCCTGCATAAGCAATCTCAATTGATTGTTTAGCAGGTTTAAATTTACAATCATCAAAATGCAGGCAAGCATCTGATTTTATATTTTTATTGAGTTAGCACAGCAATAACTAATTCAAATTTATACCAGAAGACAAATAGACTGCAGGATGGATTAGGATAACCATTAAATTACAACTTCGAATAGTTTGCTAATTTTCATCTATAATCACAGGAAAAGGAAAACATTCAAAGAGTACAAAAGTAAGTAGCCTACTTATCAACAGCTGCGAAGGGGGAAATATCTTCGTCCTTGGAACTGCTTTGGAGGCGTTGTTTAATGTCATCAAATTTAATCACCAACATTGAAAGACTCATATACTCCAATTGGTTTACAGCCAGACGAATATCTCCATTTACTCTTTCAGCAAGTTCCTCGAGTGCAATCTAAATTCAGAAGTATCATCTTACATACGTTTTGCAGATGAGCAATGAAAGTGGGTAAAGCTGTGGGAAGGCACATAGCCATTCTGCTGCTCATAACAGACACATAAAACATAACAAAAAGGGAAATGGCAGGTCTAGGAATGACATGAACAAAAATAATTATACCATACCTCGTTAACTTGAAGGCCTTCGGACATAGCTATTTGTGATAGCCTTTTAGCAACCTATCAAAGCAAGATCATGCACAACAACTTAATGAGGCAAAATGTTAGCAAGCAACGGTGCATTTCCATAGTTGGCCAATCACGCAACATTAAGGGACAAAATTTGTAGTAGGCTCAAACTAAACTATTGTTCGAACATGTAGAATACTAATATTGCTGTAATCTTAGCCTTTCATTTGTTTAGGAACATCCAAATAGCAGGTAAAAGAAGAGAAAACCTGCTGCTTTGTTGGTTTCCGGTAGTTAAGAAGTAAGCAATAGTTCACAAGGCTCTTCAGTTTCTGGCTATACCGATCATTACAGATGCATATTATAGGAATTTTCGAGATTTTGATGTTTGCAATTAGATCAGCTACCCCTCCTCTGTCTCCAGCTGACATGCCATCAACTTCATCCATAATAAGAACCGTTTTCGGAAACTTGGAGCTGCAAGATTAAACCATATTAATTAATGCATCACAAAGTTGCTATTAGAAGCACGGATGCAATCAAGTGGCCACCATTCTGCGTTGGGACACAGTGCTCCATTGCCGACAAGTACTTTAATAGAGTTAGGAGTGCTTCCACCAACTCCTTTATCAATTTTAGTATCGGCCTTCCCACGAGTGTCACTAGCATTGACCTAGAGAAAATATGCAGTTATATGCATAAAACAATTAAAAATATAAAACTAGTAAAGTAGCAAGAAAGAAAAGATGAAAGGGATGCCTTACCTCAATCGTCTGTAAACCAAGCATCTGGCTGACCAACTTTGCGGAAGTGGTTTTCCCAATACCAGGTGTTCCACTTAGCAGCACAGCTTTCTTTGCTCCTGAATCATTTTGTTTGGACCCCTTTCCTTTTTTCCCAGTATTAAGAAACTGGTCATTCCAGTTTTTCAACCAATCATGGAGTTGCTTGACCTGCATGAACCTGATACCATCACTAAAAGAGCCCTTTATGATGCATATTTTTTCATAAATTTTTAATCAGCGAAAGTTTTAAACACTATTATCACATACCAGTGATTGATTACCAACAATATCATTTGGAACCTTTGGACGATATTTTTCAGTCCATGGCAATTTATTCTGCATCGCAGATTGGTTCTTTAGCTTATAAGAATCTGTACCAGAAACCGATCCCGTCGTACATGATCTTGCAACAATATGGCCCGCCGGTTCTTCAATTACAGAAATGGAGAAACGAAAAAATTATGCTACTCCCTTCCCTCACTTTACAGGCAATTTAGCAGCCATGTACAACATTACAGAAATGTGAAACTTTCTGCCCATTATCACTGAAAAAGGAAATTCAGTACTAACTGCACTACGCAAATACTAAAGAATGTTCATCAAAGTGTTATGATATTTTTTTAAGGTAGTGGGCATGAGAATATGAATGCTTCACAAACAACGAAATGAATCCATCATGAACAGATTTGCATGTCTAAATCCGCTAACAGAAAAAACAATTATATTCCAAACACCAGATTTTGGTTAAAAAAAAGCTATGGATTGTGGTTGACAAATCAATCCATCATGAACAGACTTGCACGTGTAAATCCATTTATTTAACAGGAAAAAAAATTCATAACCCAAACACAAGTTGTACAAAAGACCAGGATTAAGGTTGATGAATACATACTGTGTTTTACCAACGTTTGGGGGCTCTTCTTAGGAGATGGCATATCAGCGTCATTCACTGGTTTTTTTGAATTTCGCACTGGAGTTTTTAATTTATTTGATGCTCGAATGATATCGAATAAGCCATCCTCGGTAAGAAAAGCTGTACTGCAGCAGATATGAAGTGAGAAAATTATCAGCATGGTTATAATAATGCATATAAAAAAGTACTTAAGCAAAAAATTCATTAACCGGTGCACTAATGCTATACTTGATTAGAAAGAAAGTCAACAGAATGCAGTATCAGCCACTAATTATGAAAGTGAAAAAGATCTGCATAACTGATTTCATCCATCATTTATGATGCCTTCCAAATTCAACCAATAGCACAGACAAGGCTGCCAAAGCCATTTACCTAAAAAAATACATATATATGTATATTTAAATATATGAGAGCATACCCCAGCTCCTTGGCCTTAGCTGACTTTCGTCCACCAATATCTTCATCACAAAGAAGATAGTTCTGCAGAAATCCCATAAGCTAAGGACTGACGCAATATAAGAGGATAAGGCATAGACTAATAACTTAACCAACATACTTACCGTTTTTTTGCTGACAGATCCAGTAATACGACCACCATGACGTTTTATCAAATCCTCTGCTTCTTCTCTTTCTAAGCTGGCAACAGGAAAATGTAAAAGCATTTACAAACTGCATTATAGAGAGGAAAAAACAAGGAACTGTAGATACAAAATTAAATCGCAAACAAGTATGATAAATTTCTTATTATATTTATACCCCTATCTGTGCTTATAGAATTGTGTTTAAAGCACATATATTATCACGTAGGACAGCCAATGCCAGCACATGCTGGTCCAACTTGTATATGGAGCGAGGGTTTAACATCGGAGCACTATGCTTACAAACTCAGGAGTTTAATAAGGATTACCTATCAAGAGTTCCACTGATCACAAAAGTCATCCCGTCCAAACAGTTAGTAGCACCTTCAGGAACTTCCTGACACACAAATCAACAAATGTAATAAATTGCATTCACAAACATATCAAATATATCAAACCTTCTTACCTTCTCCCCTTTGTGAGGAGGATCTTTCCTCTCACCAAAGTTCGCGAATCCACCCCTTCCTCCACCACCTCTGCCTCTCCCACCCCGTCCTCGTCCACCAGGTTTGACAGCTTTAGCATCTTCACCATCTATGTCATCAGCATCACTTCCATCAGCACTCATTGCCTTACCCGTATCATGTTTGACTGAAGAATCTCTTGAACCACGACCCCTTCCTCTTCTAGCAGGTTTTGGAAGAGATTTTGCTTTTCCTATATCATCTTCGTCACCTTCAACAAATTCCTTCCTAGGAACTCTCTTACCAGAACTACTTTTCAACGTTTTTTTTGGAGTGATATCAGATTGACCCTGGCCAAAGTCTTCATCTTCTTCATCATGCTCTAACTTATGGATTTTTTTTTCAGGTTGTTGCTTCTTATCACTTTCCAGACCAGTATGATCACTTTGTGCCTTGCGTTTCAAAGAAGCTTCCTCAATCTTCATCTCATCCTTTTCACATCCTTCATCTTCTGCAAAATATTTGCTCGTCTTCCTCCTGCCAGAACATGCTTGAACTCCTTGCACCTATAATTGGAAAGGAAAGGAGAATATATGGTAAATTTAATCCATTCAATTTCTCCCTGATACCCACGAGAGTGAAGGTTATAATAAAAGCATTATCCACCGGAAACTTCCGCCCTCCCGTGCTTCCCAACTGTTTGCATAACTCAAAGCACAAAGCTATGCACAGCAGCATTGCCGCTGTATGTGCATGTTAATAATTCAGATTTTCCTACTGGAAAAGAAATAGCTCTCTATCACAATCTTTTCTTATCCTTAGATTATGTTTCTGGTCATTTTGTTGAAAATTGTTAGTTAGACATCTAAAATGCCTAATTCTCCATTGGAAGATAAATATGGTGGTTTAAATACGCCATGATCCCCAAGTTAACAGAACAACAAAATAATCATGCAAGATTTGAATTGTAGAGCTGTTCAGGTAGCATAAGATTTAAATGAACAGGAACCATTTTTTCAGGCCGATCAGTAATAGGAGTCTTCTGAGTGGTCGAGGGCTTTGTATGCTTCGTCGGGTTGCCATTTCCACCACCTTTTTCCTGTGGCTTGATAAACCATCTTCTAATATCCTGTGACTGAGATTGGAAGACCAAATATTACGAGATGCTCAAATAGATAACCAAGAAATTACGTATATGCAAACAAAGCAGAAGTCTTGCAAGAAGCTTGAATTCATTTTAAACTTACCATTTTCCCAAATCGGGTAACTGGGTAGACGCTTGCGCACGTGCGGTATAAACTGAAACAGGAAAATCAATCATCTGAACGATAAAATAGAGGATGTTGTTTGCACTTGGCACATTCACCGTACTGGACTAGTTTCTAGGTAAATCACACCATCCAAGATAAAATTGCCAAATATCATACAAACCCATGATTCAAGAGGGTTAGGATTATTCATCAATGTTCCAGGCTAAGAAAACACACATAAAAGAAAAGTAAAAGAGTGACAGACGAATAATAAAGCAGCTTGTTTTCTTGGGTTTCTTCCAAAACTCACCCACCCAAACCCAATTTTCATGCAATATAGGCATGACGAGAAGGTATAGAATTTCAAAAAATACAGTATCCTGTGTGTGTTTATGAACACGAGCAAGAGATAGAAACTTACCAATCACTGCATATTATTCTCAAAACAATTCGTCCCAACTACACGAGCACCGACGCAGGGATCCACCACCTACAAAACAGAACTGGGGTTTCGTCTGCAAAGAAAGCTTTGTGAAGAAAGCCGCGCAATTTCATCAATGGAATGAAAGAGTGGGACCCAGATCTGCGAACGCACTGTCTTGAGCCATCGATTGGATCTGTAACTGAAGAGATTTGTGGGCCATTGAGATGGTTTGTTGCGAAGGGAGGCCCATATTGTAATGAGTCCAACCCCAAATCTTCAGGTCTATATTTTGTATTTATAATTTTAAAATAAACATCTATATCTATATCCTTAGAACAATACCAAGTGCAATGTTAAACTACAACAGACAAGTATTTTTCTCGAAATGCAAAATGCGGAGGCTAAGTGGACTTTTCTGCTCGATCTGCATGGCCACATTTACGTACTGACGTTTTAGGGGTATTGCAATCATTTTACACATATTCCATGCAAACTTTGATTTGAGAACTGACACGGACTTTAGAGAGATGATACATGTACATAATAATTTTGTACATAACATGTACATAATGTCGTTTTGTATAGGCTTTTTCAAAAGCGAATGTCGTTTCATATAAGGGTAATTTTGTCATATCCAACAAAACGACATCTAATTTAAACAATTTTAACACAAAACGATATTATGTACATGTTATGTACAAAATACTTATATACATATAATATTTCTCCAGACTTTAATGGTTGTCATCCCACTCATTCTCTCTCCTCCTTTTATCCATCTTTTATCTCTCTTCTCCAACAGATTCTCTCTCCGTTAGATTCGCCTTCTTCCTCCAGCCACTCTTCCTACGGCTTAGTTTAAACAATGGTTGCTGAGAAAATCATCCCTTGGTTAAGGAAAAAAAATTATAACATAACTGCTCCATATCTAAAATTTTGGTTAGTGACTTTAGCCACGAGTTATATCTAGTCGTTATATAATTTGTCTAATGAAACCATGCAAAAGTCTGTTTCATGCTTCACATCATTTTCGGGCTAGTTAAAAGGTGGCACGTGTCTTTTCCTCTCCCATTCCCCATGCCCAACTCATTTTCTGCTGCTGCTGTAGTCTTCTTCATTTTCCCTTTAATTAAGCCATCTTTGATTTTTTATTGTTTTTCCCCCTCTCATTTCTCTCTCATACATTTTTTTAAATTTGAATTTATCCGTTACACAGCTCATTGTTCGTTGAAATGGAGGTCGCCATAATTATCAGTGGCGTCGTGCACTTTCATATGACATTCGACTTCATATAGTTTCGACGCATTTATAATTTAATTATTTTTCTTTTTTAAATAATTTTTCCAGCGGCGCGTGCGATTTCTGTAAGTATTTTTGTGATAGTTTCGTGTACTTAATTTTTATTTTTTTTCATACAATAAAAGCTTTTAAACCCAAGGTCCAAAATTACAAAAGAGTCTTTTTAGGGGGAGGTCTGAAGTAATTAACATGAAGGTTGGGCTGCCAGCCAGATAGGTGATAAGAAATTAATGATTGGACATCTGTCTGGGCCGATACCCAATTGCGAACCAAAAAGCCCAAGATTGCAACTTCGATGTTCTCGAGAACAATTTCGGAAGGAGCAGAGGAGCGACTTGAGGGTGGATGCAATTCGGCTGGACCCGTCAGAAATAACCACAGAGCTTCAGTGTCGGATCTCCAATACTCCATCCTCGAAATCCATAAGGTGTGTGGCCGATCGGTTTCCACGTCGCGAGCTGAGTGAAAGAGACAACTGTAGAGCTTCAGGTGTCATTCCTTGAAGGGGACAGAATCCTATTTGAGGATCAGAGCTAGACAATTTACCAAGCCCCGTAGAAAAGACAATAGTTACGGAAAAAGATTTGGGTTAGCTAGTGCTCGCTTAGCAAGGCAATCTGTTTCGATGTTGTGGTCCTGCCAGATGTAGAACACATCCTAGATTCCACAAATGAGCATGATCTGAGGAATGCACCTCACCAATTCCATGGTAAGTAGATCAATTGAGCTTCCTTGTGTGAGTTTAATTGCCGCTTGACAGTCTCATTTGAGTCTGACTCCTTGCAGTTTTAGGTCACAGACTAGGACTAGTCCTTGAAAAATGGCTCATAACTCGGCCATAAGCACGGTATGTATGCTCAGCTTCCTGGTGAATTGAATGTGCCATTGGGAGTCCGTCGCATGGAGGATACCCCCACAGGCTGCTGGGGTAGAGGCTGTTAAGCCATCAAATATCTCGAGCCCCAAAAGCCTTTAATACTCCTGTCTGGTGTGGCTTATTAATGCCCTAGCATGAAGATGAGCAGGAAAACTGGGATAGGAAACCTCTATATATTGTACATAAACCATTGTAAAGAGATAAGTGAAAAAGAAGAAAAAACAGACGGAAGAGTTAATAATTCTTCCCGTGGAGTAGGCTATTGCCGAACCACGTAAATCGTTTTGTCTTCTTTACAATTCTGCTTATTATGGTATCAGAGCAGGTTGATTCTGTGCCATCACAGATCTAAATCTATTTTTCCAGCAATACATCGCTCACCACACCATGGCAGGACAATTGCCGGCGATGGCCGAATCCAACGGCATTCTAGCCAAACAAATTTCAAAATTCTTGGAGCAACAAGCCAAGAATTCTTCAGAATTCATTGCTGCCATCCAACAGCAACTAGTCGAGTTCATATCAGAAAACATGAAAAATCAAATGGCGATTAGCTTGTCAGAAGCCGCTGGAGATCCACCATATTCACCTTTCCAGCAGAAGAACGACGAGCTTGCGGGTTTCACCAAAAATCGAAAATTTCCCACGATTGCTAGAGAAATCAACACAAACTTCGAAGGAAACGAGGTCGGGAATCGTACAATTGCCAACCTAGGGTTAGCCAACGATGACGGACGTGTTGTGGGTCATACACCCGAAGATTCTGCTTTTGGTCCAAAAAGGAAAGAGACTTATTGTTATTTTGGTAGGGAAAGAAGAAGAAAATTTAGCAAAAAGAAGGATTGTCCTCCTTTTTCCAGCAAAAGGAGACTCTCGTCTCTTTTCTCAAAGTCGGTTGAAGAAGAAGATAAATGGAGGAATGAAACTACATTCTTACCCTTCGGTCAATGATGGACATGAGTTGCCCAAAAAATTATCATTTCATGAAATTGGGTTGGATTTGTGCAACCATGGGCTCGATGAGAATCTGGATTTTATTGATAGGCCAATCGGAAATATTGATTTACAGGCAAGAAATAAATCTGGTGAAAAATGGGTTGCAGCAGTTGGGCCGGATGTACAGGCTGGATTCGTGAACGTGGCTAAAGGGCCAAATTGTGAAAAAAATGGTCAATGAATATTTGACTGTGGAGTCATCGATACAATTACATATGATGTGTCAGATATTATCTCCATGGGAATTTCAAAAAAGAAAGTGGTACAAACAGCGAATGGTGAATTTTTTCCAGTAAAAGGAGCTGGAACTATTGATATTTCTCCTTTAATCCGATTATTAAATTTCTTATATGTGCATTCATTATCATATAAGTTATTGTCTATTAGCCATATTTTGAAGGAGCTTAACAGTATGGTAATGATGTATCCATCTTTTTGTGTATTACAATATATTCGTTCGGGGAGGATAATTGAGCGTGACACTGAGAGGAATGGCTTGTACTATGTTGACGAAGTGGACTCGATGCCTGGACGGACACTCTTGACTCACGGGTCAACCCAATCCAAAAGTCGATTGTGGCACCGATGTCTTGGTCATCCTTCTCACAAATATCTTTGTCGATTATTTCCTCAATCTTCTAGTACTCCTTTGAACTGTTAAACTTGTAATTTAGCGAAGAGTCATAGGAATTCATTTCCACCTTCCAATACTCGTGTTCCTCACATTTTTTTCTCTAGTACACTCTAATATTTGGGGGCCTGCGCCATCAGTTGGGGGCATGGATTTCGTTATTTTTGTCTTATTTATTGATGACAGCTCAAGAATGACATGGATTTATTTTCTCCGTAATAAATCAGAGGTGTTTGAAAATTTTTCCCAATTTTACCGCATGATTTTTACCCAGTTCAAAACCAAAATCCAAATTCTTCGGTCTGATAATGGGGGGAATTCATGAACCAGAAAATTCTTGATTTTTGTTCTGAAAATGAGATGCTACACCAAACATCATGTTCTTATACCCCCAACAAAATGGTGTAGCAGAAAGAAAAAAATCATTTTCTCCTTGAAATTACTCGAGCCCTTATGTTTGAGTCTAAGGTTCCAACAGATTTTTGGCCCGAGGCTGCATCCACAACCACATATCTTGCCAATCGGCTTCCCACTCAGATTTTAAATTTTCGTACTCCTATCCAGACTTTATCTGAACATTCTTGTGTGCCTCCGCCCTTGACTCTCACTCTGCGTGTCTTTGGGTGTTCAGTTTATATTCATGTGCCTAAAGTGAATAGGTCAAAATTTGATCCATGTGCAGAAAAATGTGTCTTTGTGGGGTATGAGAAATCTCAGAGAGGATATCGATGCTATAATCCTCTTACCTGTCGGATGTTTGTTATCATGGACTGTGATTTCGTTGAGACAGAGTATTTCTATCATACACTTGCCCACTCAAGGAGTCAGGGGGAGACAAGTGACACTAGTGACATTCTTTATTGGTTGAGTCCTTCTTCCAGCGACTTGTCACATTCTCTGATAGTGTCTCACGTACCATCATCTTCATCGACCTCTTTCCTGCCATCCACATCACCTCATGCTCACGCACAAGTACTACCTGAGCCGGATCATGAGTTAGGTAGACCTCCCATTCCAGAACATGACAGTGATATGGTACTGTCAGACCTAGCAGGATAACCTCAGGTGTCTTCTTTGATGGATACTCCGACAAGTACACTATCACCTGAGCTTGTTGATTCTTCGGATATTGTGGATACTCACCATGATGCAGGATATCCTATTACTCTTATTTGGGTTCTACCAGAGAGGTCTACTCGGGGCATTCTCTCAAAGAAGTTTACACCAGAGCTTGATCCAAAGACTAAGAGGTACCCGATCGCTGATGTTGTCAGGGGGAGTATGTCCGATTCAGCTCGTGCATTTGTTGCTGCTGTTTACAGCGAGGAAATTCCTCGAAATGATAAAGAAGCCCTACAGATTCCAGAATGGAAAGAGGCTATGGAGGTTGAGATGATTGCTTTGAAGAAAAGTAAAACATGGGAGATATGTGAGCTTCCTCCGGGGAAGAAGCCTATTGGTTGCAGATGGATCTTTACCATAAAAAGGAAAGCTGATGGCATAGTGAAAAGATTCAAGGCTCGTCTAGTTGCAAAAGGATATACTCAGACTTATGGAGTTGATTACTTAGAGACTTTCTCCCCTGTTGCCAAATTGGATACCATTCGAGTTTTATTCTTATTA
This sequence comes from Pinguicula primuliflora, assembly GCA_025802335.1. Lineage (NCBI taxonomy): Eukaryota > Viridiplantae > Streptophyta > Magnoliopsida > Lamiales > Lentibulariaceae > Pinguicula > Pinguicula primuliflora. The sequence goes on from JAOYMZ010092325.1 coordinate 23,636, forward strand.
GCTGCTAACTTGGACTGACATCTTCACCAGTTTGATATGAAGAATGCGTTTCTGCATGGAGACTTATCTGAGGAGGTGTATATGGCTCCACCACCTGGTTTTTCATCTGGGTTTCAATCACATGAGGTTTGCAGGTTGAAAAAGGCATTATATGGGTTAAAGCAGTCCTCCAGAGCTTGATTTGGCAGGTTCACTGTCTTTATGAAGAAATTTGGATACATCGAGAGTAATTCAGACCACACTTTGTTCATGAAGCGACGGGCTCAAGGTATTACATGTCTTATTATCTATGTTGATGACATGATTATTACAGGAGATGATGTCGATGAGATTAACGAGTTGAGGAGGAACCTATTTCAAGAGTTTGAGATGAAGGATTTGGGGATGCTGAAATATTTCCTTGGTATTGAAGTGACGCGATTTAAATATGGAATCTATATATTTCAACGAAAATATATTCTGGATTTTCTTGCTGAGGTTGGACTTTTGGACTGCAAGCCGGTTGACACACCTATGGCACTCAACCATGGGTTAAAGATAGTGGAGAAAGTAGAAGTAACTGATAAGGATCGTTACCATTTATTGTTACGTATTGACTTAGGCCAAAATATTGTCACAAGTTTGATGACAAGTCTGATTCAACAGTCAGAGTCACTATTAAGCAAGTGATTCTGAACTCGAACGATCAACACATATAGTCATGTTGAACTTGATCTGTATACGATCCACACGTATTGTCTTGCTGACTCGATGGGTATACGGTCCACACGTATAATCACGGTCAAATTGACGGGTAGAATGATATATTATGAATTGAAGTTTTTAATTGAATGTATGCGTAACGACTTTATAATATATATGAATTTTGTTGCGTAATGACATGGTATGGTATATAATGGTAGGTACCAAGTGCTGAAATGTCACGGTCAAATTGACGGGTAGAATGATATATAGTATGGTAATGTCATTTTGGTATGGTATATAATGACATGGTATGGTATATACCATACCATACCATGTCATTATGGTGCGTACACGCATTTGGGTTGCGTAATATAAGGGTATGGTATATATATGAATTTTGTTGCGTAATATAAGGGTATGGTATATAAGGGTAGGTACCATAATGACATGGTATCCTTCCTGCATACAATTTGCAATGTTAAACGACACTACAAAAAATCAACACTAAATAAAACGCAATCCACGTGTACTTTAATGTTCGTTTTGCATGCCCAAATTTACGTACAGCAAAATGCCTCGATCTTCCCCCTCTGCATATAATTTGCAATGTTAAACGACACCTACAAACAACCAACACTAAACAAAATGCCAGAAACTTAGTCCACATGTACTTCAATGTTCGTTTTGCATGCCCAACCCCATTCCACCATTTTCCCTTTTTTTTTGTTTGGGAAGTTTTTTTTCGGTTTTGTTTTTTATTATTATTTTATTTCTTTTTATTCTCTCTTGCTTTTTAACAAAATCAAATCTATCCTGCGACTCGCTCATCGGGTCCCAAAATAGAGGTGCCATAATTATCAGAGGCATCGTCCCCTTTTAATATGAGATTCGACTTCATATAGTTTCGACATATGTATAATTTAATTATTTTTTTAATAATTTCCACTGCAATGCGTGCGCCCACGCGCGAGCCACATTTTACGTAACTGTTTTGATGTACTTATTTGGTTTAGCAGTGATATTAACTTCAGATACGGATAATTTTACTTAACAGTGACTTCAGTCACGGGCAATATTCTAGTGGTATATAAAATATGACATGGTATGGTATATAATATGAATTTTGTTGCGTAATGACATGGTATGGTATATATTTTGACAATTTTTGACATGATATATTGAGTATCAGATCTTCCATTACTAATTGATCAAATGAAGTCCACAAAACATGTCCCCAAGCTCACACCAAATGCCAATCAAGTTCATGATAGATCCTCCACCAATAGTAATTTGTGCATCGTTCGTGCATGGCTCCCATATACGCAGAGCGGATGCATAATGACATGTGATGTACCTGATCTACAACATGCGGGTGAATTCTGAATGTGATGTTAGCTTCCAGTATGCTCACGGTATTGGAGATGCACGTTGTTAACATCTTGATCAGAGTGTGAGACGTCTAAGAATCATCCAAGTCAAGTAAATGCCCGAAATAGCTTCCTCAAATTTGGGCGAGCTCCCATTTGCTTGAACACTTCTTTATCTCTCTAAAATCTGCAGGGACTTGTTCGTCATCAGCTTCATAGGGAACTCCAAATGCGTGTTGTCATATACCTCCACCAATAGGTATGTTTGAATGCCTAATAGTTTAGGTGCATCAATGGGAATGAGCACATGCGTATAAGTTTCACACTATCAAACAAAATCAGAAAATTGATCAACCAAAACTATAAATTTATTAATAAGGGGCCCGTTCTAAACCCGCTAGAGTCATGTATGTGCATTTTGCAACTCAAAGAAATAGCCCATCGCGGTTGGGTAACCATGTTTCAATGTATAAATTTCATTCAAGGTACGCACTGGAAGATTTCGAGATGGGGAATGGTCCACCGAAGTTACCTCCCCCCCCACCCCCGCGGCATTGCAGTAGGTTCGACCAATGCTTGGAG
>JAOYMZ010092326.1:0-10615 GCA_025802335.1 Pinguicula primuliflora
TTGACATTCGTCATCATTCGGTATTTAATCTCGGGACAGTGATAGTGTGCCAAGTGCATAAAACAAAGATGCAGTGGATTGTGTGATTATGTAATTGAACTACGTATGACAAAGAAACAACTCCCTCTTTGGGCTCCGGATTGGGCTGGATAATTGGCCCACATCCAACACAAACAACTATTAGTGTTAAATGGTGGTTGGCTTAATAGTTATAAAAGTGATAATTGCAGGTTACAGGTTCAAATCTCCTCAATAACGATATTATCTATTAAAAAAAGGAAAATGCTTGACAGACACAATTCAAACCGAAATAGCGACCGAATGCTAGTGAATAGACAACAATCCCCCTTACGCAACTGTGTTGCTGTGCTAAGTGGCCGGGACTTTTTGATCATTTCTCCGCACTTCAATTTAAATATTCGATTTACTCCTAATACCTCTAGCAATCCTCTTAAAAAAATCAATGGACTATTGCTACCAGACAATCGTGCGTCATGTCCTACCTGATGTTGTGGGCCATACCAAAATCTAAATTTGTTGACATTTCCTTTTTATTTGTAATTAATTGTTGGAAATTTTACAAAAATAGAAATAAAAAATATAGGAAATTGTGTAGCACACAACTATTGACTAATGGGCTTCACAAAATCTTTTGGTTTGATACGATGTAGCATCGAAAGTAACATAATGAAATAAAAAGTGAGATCATTGGAATGGACAATGATAAACCTTATGGTTCAGAATTCAAGCATAATGGAAGCCGTGCAATCAACAACATTTAGAGACGTTCAAACAGAGTGAATAAATGATCAAATCTTATCCAACCGAATCATAGGTAGCAGATTATGCTCTTAACCGAAGATAGATTTGAGGGATTAATTGAAACTTTCCTATTATACTATAGAAGGGAACTCATATATAAAAGGATGGATACACAACATTTGTCGAAAATCATAGCAATATACACAGAATACTTGAAACCATCTTTGTCCTCAAGATTTCTTGAAGTTCATTCTTGCTTCCTATCATCTTGCTTCATTTTGGTATCAAGGCAAACAACATGTCTTCACTACATTGAACTTTGGCAACTTCGTAACACTCAAACTCAAGTGTGAAAACTTCCAACTTTGGAAGGAATCGATTATGACCTTACCAGAAAGCTAAGAGCTCACTGTACATCTCCAAGTGAGAGTCAATCGCCGATTGCCACACTTGTGGTTATTTAACTAAACCAACCAGCAACACCAAATCCTAATTATACCAAATGGAAAACATCAGGCCGCCACTGAGAGGATGGATCATAGGAACGCTGACAGAGGAGGCTATAGGTCATGTAATTGGATTGGATCTGGCAAGTGAGGTTTGGTTTGTGTTGAAAGAAGTTTAAGCACAGTCCTCCCAAGAGAGACAATTTCATTTGTCACAATAGTTACATACATGAAGAAAATACCAGAGATCACCCTTAGTGATCACCTGGCTGTCCAAATTTAAGAAGATCTGTGATGATCTTGCAGCTATTGGATTTCCTGTAAGCGATCCAAAAAAGGTGTTCTCCTTACTTACTAGCCCTGGTGGTAGATATGAATCCTTCACTACTACTATGCCTAGGCCTCATATGCCTTCATTCAAGGAATTAGTTCCACTTCTTAAGAGTTTTGAGATGAGGCTGATGCTCCATTTTGTTGATACCTTTAATCATTCTATTTTTTTATGCTGAGAGAGGAGCAGGCCGTGGAAGATCTCATCCAGGCTCTCAACATTTCTCATCCAAATGGCGTGGCTTCATTCCCACAAACCAGCCAGAACCATGGCTTTAATCCATGCAGAAATTCATGTGATGTTACTTGCCAAATTTTCCAGAAAGGAGGCCATACTGCCTTATGCAGCTGGCAACGGTTCAACCACTCTGTGCAGCCTGAAAACTTACCATAGGCTTATAATGCCACCAATGAAAACTCTCATTTGCCATGAAGAATGGACATTAGACACTGGGGCCTCAGCTCATATGACGTCTAATGAAGGTATTCTCTCTAACCTTGTACCATATTATGGAAATAATCATGTTATGATTGGTGATGGCAAGTTTTTGGAATTTACTTATACCGGAGATGTTACTATTCAAACTAAAGGCAAATAGTTTTTACTTAAGAATGTGTTGTTGGTCCCTGATCTTGAATGTAGTTTGCTATCTTTGGGGTAAGTAATGACTGATTTTAATGTGGTTTGTGAATTTTCTTTTGATGGTTTTGTAGTTAAGGAGCAAGGAACTCAAGTGAATCTGCTGACTGCGTAAAGAGGGGTAATCTCTACTTTGTCAAATCACCCGCTGTTGATTTCTTTGCCAGAAGATTTCAAGTAACTTCGAGAAATGGTTGGCATCAGAGGCTTGATCACCCTCAACCTGCAGTAGTTGATCATCCTATCAATAAAGATCTTATCAAATCTTCTAAGAATAAGGATCACTCACTGTGTGAGGGCTGTCAATTAGGCAAATTATCAAAGTTTCCTTTTGCTGCCTCTGACTCCCGGTCCATGAAAGTTTTTGAGAAAATTCATGTTGATTTATGGGGACCTTCACCCACTTTATCTGGACATGATTTCTGCTATTATGTTGAAATTGTTGATGACTTTACAAAGTTCGTTTGGTTGTTCCCATTAAAACACAAATCAAATTTCTATGCTCGGTATATAAGTTTTGAAGCTAATGTATAGAGGCAGTTGTTGCAGAAATTCAAATTGTACAAACTGTTGGAGGCAGAGAGTTTGTCAATATTGAACTTGCATCCCATTTTAAAAACTACGACATTGTTTATCATATCTCCTGCCCTTATACGTCACAACATAATGGTAAAGTGAAAAGAAGACATCATACAATAAGGAACCTAGCTATTACAATGATTCTTCATGCAAATATTCCTAAATCTTTCTTTGGGTTGTAGCCTTTACAAGTCATGTCTTCCTAATAAATATAATACCGCTCGCCAACTTACAATGGGACTCGCCTTTCTTTAGACTCTTTGGCAAGCATCCGGATTACCTCAGTCTGAGAGTTTTTGGATCTAAATGTTACCCTTATATGTGGGATGCTCGAAAGAATAAATTTGAAAGTAAATTCATCCCTTGTATCTTCATGGGATACAGTGATCACCACAAGAGTATCGTTGTTTTTCAACTTCTAAAAATTGCTTCTACATTCCTCGACATGTCGCATTTGATGAGAGTCTCTTTCCTTATAAACACACAAACTATTCTTTGGCTCACTTTAAGGAGTTTGAAATATCGTCAGATGATCTGTCTTCTATCTCTGCTGAACCACCTTAGGCTAATCTCACTCTAGATATTTATATCCCAATTGACGTTCCATTTCTTAGCCAGGATACTAGGATGTCTAACCGAATCCTAGATACTAGGATGTCCCAACTCACTCTCAATAAAAGCATTTGTACCTACCAGCTCAGTTGAAATCATCAGTGTCCCTCATCTGCTGATCCCACAAGTAATGGTCATGATTATGCTACTACTTTTGCAGACTATGTACATGCTACTGTTATTGTGCAACCATCTTCCATGGGCATCCTTTCTGATAATTATTTTGATTATGCTCCACACCTGACTAAAGTTACTTCTAGTCCATTACTTAAATCTATCTCCCTTGTCTCTCTTGATCACAGCACAACTCAGATTTCTTCGACATATATTGTTGTTGAGGAGTCACCTCTTCCTACACGACTTCACTCCATGACAACTAGAAGTTGTTCCGGGATTCACTAACTGAATCCTAGATATGCCCTCTTAGTAGACAATTCTGATATCCCGAGTGAGCCTCGCTCCACACGTCAAGCTTTAAGTTATCCAGGATGGAAAAAATTATGCAGGAGGAATATGATGCCCTTATCCTCAACCAGACCTGGGAGCTTGTTCCTATATCCTCACACATGAACGTTATCACATCCAGATAGGTTTATAAAGTGAAGTTGAACTCCTCTGGCTCCCTAGATCGTCAGAAGGCCCGTCTCGTTGCTAGAGGATACAATCAAGGACTTGGTATTGACTTCAATGAAACCTACTCACCTGTTATTAAACCATGGCTGATTCGCATTGTTCTCTCTTTAGCCACTGTCAAAGGGTGGCCCATTCAAAAATTAGATGGGCCTCTGAAGAGGTATATATGGAACAACCTCCTGGATTCCATGATAAGGAGTATCCCACACATGTTTACAGATTGTGAATGGCGTTGTGTGGCTCCGACAGGATCCAAGAGTATGGTTTGATTGATTAAGTTCTTTCCTCCTAACTACAAGATTCATGTATAGCACTGCTGATTATAGTCTATTCCTTTATCATGATGATGATGTTTTCATGTCCCTCTTGCCATACATAGATGATATCTTATTATTTGCTCTCACCCGGAGTTCGTCAATAAGTTTGTCACCACCTTGCATCAGACCTAATTACCAAAAAAACCTTGCATTAGACCTTTGTAATGAAAGATTTAGGACCTCTCCATTATTTTTGGGGAGTGCAAGTCTGTTCTACGTCTCAAGGCATATTTATGCATCAAAGCAAGTATGTTGTTGAGGTTTTGGAATGGAGTGGTATGCATGAGGCCAAACCGATCAAAACACCTTTAAGCATGAAGATGACTATTGATCCTACTGCTCCATTACTCTCTAACGCCACTTCCTTTCGATATATTGTTGGCGCACTGCAATATCTTACCATGACTCGCCCCGATCTAGCTCAAAATGTGAATTTTGTGTCGTAGTTTTTGCGATCTCCTACTACCACCCATTTAGCTCTTGTTCGTCGGATACTTTGCTTTGTGAAGGGGACCATCGCCTTCGGCCTACACATTAAGGCCAACAATGATTTGAATCTCTATGCTTTCGCTGACACTAACTAGGTTGGCTGTCCAACAACTCGTCGCTCTACTGCAGGATATTGCACATATGTAAGCAACAATTTAATTTCTTGGTGCTCCAAGAAGAAACCGGTTATTTCTCGATCCAGCACAGAGTCTGAATACCAAGCTCTTGCTTAAGCCACTGCTGAATTGACATGGCTCACATTACTTCCCCGTGACCTGCAGCTTGTCCTCCAACACCCTCCTACTCTATTTTGTGATAATCTGAGTGCTCTCTTCCTCACAGTCAATCCTGTGTTTCATGCTTGCAACAATCACATCGAACTAGACTACCACTATGTTCGCGAACGTGTTGCTCTAGGAGTTCTGGTCACACGACACATTTCTACTTCAAATCAGATTGCTGATGTCTTTACTAAACCTTAGTTATGGCCGACTTTGGATATTGTTCGGCGCAAATTGTGCATGAATCCCTGCCCAATTTAGGGGGGGATGATAAACCTTATGATAAGGTTAAGAATTCAAGCATAACGGAAGCCGTGCAATCAACAAAATTTAGAGACGTTCAAACGGGGGAAGAGATGATCAAGTCTTATCCAATTGAATTTGAGGGCAAACATAGTAGATTATGCTCATAACAGAAGAGAGATTTGAGAGATTCATTGAAACTTTCCTATTATACTATTAATGAGCCTATTTCATATGCATTCTTAGGCTCATTTCACTTGTGCTTTTCATTGATTTATTTACCTAAACACCTATTTTGTACCTCATTTCGTGCTTAATTGTATAAATGCAGGACTAGAGCCTATTTTCAGCAACCTGGTGTGAATCACAGGTTTTATGAGGATATCCTGCACTTTTATGCAGAAAATGTGCAATCCAAAACTCAGCAACTAAATGATGTCCAGATCCGAGGCTAAAGTGACTGGTCCTGGCCACCTGCTGAGCTCCTAAGCATCATGAATCATCTATGCATACCTTGGAACGAAGTAAAGCATTTGTATGCAAGTGTGCAACCCAATTCTGAAGCCAAGCAGCATCAAAACTAGACTGATATTCAGCAGAAGCACGATTCTGCAACATAGAGCAAACCAGACGAATTTCTGCAAAGGAGGTGCAATCTGCCACCTTTCATCCATCCTTTGAGCTCCCAGATGCTAAATATCATCAAGGCACAACCAGGACTGAGCTAAGCCGCATGAAATCAAGATGCACCTTCATTTTGGAGCCAAATATCAGCAAGATACAAGCTGAAGTGAAAAATGCAGATTTTTGTGCAGACTTGATGAAATTCTGTTCAAAGTGCAAAAGCGGACCTAGGCTGCTCATATGTGCACATTTTGAAGGTCCAAATCATGTACCAACGTGTGATACAACATGGGCATGTACAAGTTCACCTGATCAAGCCACAAGCTCAAGGAGGGGACCATTTTCCGAAGGACGAGAAGGCCAAAAGTTGTTAAAAAGTGGCTTGTCCATTTTTGGCAAAGATTGAGAATGACTATGGTGACCTTGCTTGGTGCATATCTCTCATTTGGCTGGGAGGATAAATCTGAAATTTCACCACGAGCTAGTTCAAGAAGTGAGCTACAAATGTCATGAAAGGAGTCATAACCAGAATTAGCCGCCACAAGGAGATATAACGGAAAATGCTGATTCTATTTGCTGAAGTGCAGTCAGTTACACATCTATCCACATATTGGTGCACGACTCCTAAATTATTGTAGGGATAAATCTGAGATTTTGCCACAATATACCTAGGTCGTTACTCTTCAAGTTACATTAAGGTTGCATTGTCATTTGAGCCCTAGAAGAGAACTTTCAAGAAGCAAGATCAGCAAATCAGTGCACCTGCAGATGAGAAGACACTGCTACCCCTCAACAATTCTATTGCTCAGCACATCTTCGAGGGACCTGGATGTAACCTCACACTTTCCAGGGCTTACACATTGGATAAGCTTCACTTTGAAGCAGAGATTTGAATTTTATCAGAAGAGAGGCGATACCAGAAAATCCATCTTCATCCGGAGAAAGGAGAGGAGGCAGAGCATCCAGTTTCTGAAGCTGCTGATTTCTGCTGCTATGGGCTACTTTTTGTCATGTTTTTCAATTGTATTAGCTCTTGATTATAGCATGAGCTAAGTTTATTTATATTCAAGGCTCAGTTGAGCCTAAATACATGTTTTGATTCAGATCTTTTGTCTTAAATATCAGGTTATGGAGTCTTGATGACATTCTATAAGCTACACTCGTAGTTCTTGCATTAACAACGAAAGCACTTGCATGAATAGAACACCAAGCACACTCACACCTTCGCCCTTGGGGGATGACCCCTAGCTTTCGATGCCATATCTAACAAATTGTTCAATAGTGATCTTCTCTTCACATTCACGAATGGAGGTGAGGCTGTGAAGCCAAAATGCCTCGCGTGCTTGGTAGATTAGTTAGTGAGACTCAAAAGCGACCTAGCTATATATGAGTTTGGTGGTGGAATTGATGAGTTATGCATGATAGATAGGATTAAAGACATAATTGGTATATGTTAGTTAGGTAACACACTGCAGCTTTGAATCATTTTTCCCATCTGAATTTTTACACAAGTTTCTATTCTGATTTTGATTAAGTTATCTGCATAGCTTTTAAACTTATTCCCCAGCTTCCTGATGCATTTGGTTTCACCCCATTCTGATAATTCGTTTGCAAGATATGCATTCCTGAACTTACTGCTGTCATGTTGAAAACTGATTTGTTTGAAACACGTATTGACCTTGATCCTCGTGGATCATGACCCTAGCTCACCAGCTTTATACTATAACTTGATTGTGTACACTTTGCACGCCTATCATATATCGATGTCATTACGCAGCAAAAATAAATAATGACATGGGACAAAAGAGTGTCAAAAGTATATGATTCAGCAGTCAGAGTCACTATCTGAGGGAGAGAGGGATGAAACATGCCAGTAACCACCTTGATCACTCCTAGGCATGGCATATCCATCTGAGAATAAGGTTGACCCATACCCGGAGCCAGAGTCTCCTCCAAATAATGTAGATTGAGGTGGAGGTGATTGTCGTGGAGGTGTTAGAGGGGATGGAGGTGACAACCCTTGTAGAATGAGGCCCAATTCTCTCCAGTGTCCTTCCAGTTCTTCTTTCCACGCCCGTTGAGCAGCGGCGACAACCAGGGAAGCAGGTTCTGGTACCCCTTCTTCGTCATCATCAGCATAAACATGATCTTCTTCTTCCTCCTCCCCCTCGTCCTCCTCGTCCTCATCTTCGTCGTCCTCCTCATCCTCATCCTCCTCATCCTCAGCATCCTCAGCATATTTAGCGCCCCAAGGTTCCTCTTTCGGATCACCAACATCACTTGAGTCATTGGATTACTCTTCCATCAGACTACCAACCTCTATAGCCTCAAAAACAATTTTAGAGGCCAAAAACATAGACCATCAATAGTAAATAATGCGACTATAAATGTGTTTAAAACAAGGAATGTAGGTTCACCTGAGGTTCGTCCTTATCCACTAGTGGTTTAGGGAGGCTGTCTACCTCCGGTTCGTCGTCCGTAATGTTTGAAGAAGAATTTTGGTGCAAGACATCATCTTGACTATGTGTTTTGTAAAGTTTTGCAACAAAGGGCGCTTATGAAGACGAAGACACACAGATAAAGGAGTAATGAAATTTGAAATACATGTATGGTCGTGTTGTCGACTGACACCCTTAGTAAGGGGCGCATAATTGAAGACGAAAAGACACATATAGGAGTAGTCAGAAAGACACTTTGGAGGGCAAGAGAGTCAATTTATTTGGAAGGTGTGAAGAACATATGGTCGCGTGATACAGCACACCATTCGAAACATTACATTTAAAGCACGTATAGTCGGGTGATACACGCGTGAGCAAATCAATTTAGGGTCGGCATAATAATTATTGCTCTTTTGGTTGGGTTTATACGTAACGTCAGAGCCTCGACTGCGGTGAGAGGAATGAATGCACTATCCGAGATGTGTGTGCGTGCTCTTTTAATCCAGGCTTACTTAAGAATTAAGATGGGAAGAAGAAGAAGAATCGACGAGTTGGAGCACGCGTAGTCATTGATTTAATCAATTTAATGTTGTAATTTGTATTGAGGGCGTGAACTAGCTATAGTCAACAATTTAATGCAGTCTCCTCGGATGTTGCGTTTATTAAAGAATAGTTAGAGTACGAATGGTTAGACGGGTTAACCACGTTGGGTCTCTGTCGGATCGACTGAAGTGTGTTAGTCCCGACTAGACTATTCGGTATGTTTAACTATGACAAAATCATGCGTTTGACAAAATCGACACGACTCATCGAATTACCAACAAATGTCTCAGTAAGACGGATTCATGATCATTAACAATCAATCCTTTCATCCAGTATATAAAATCGACACGACGACATGGAATTAATAAAACTGCAAGATGCTCCTATGGTTTCCATCACTCATTCTGAAATAGCGTTCACCAATACAAATTTTCTCTTCACCTTCGATATCAATTTGGATAAAGCATCTTCCAACACCCCATTTGGAAGAGTGGAAGATGGAGTGTGTGAAGGTACTTACACCACTAATTTTGGATTCCTCGACGATGGAGATTCATGCTTACGTCCCTTTCCTTCCAATGTCGGATCACAAAATTGGTCGAATTTCTCCGGAGCTTGATCACAATAAGAAGCATCCCATGGAAGTAGATCGAACTTGTAAAAAATAAAGGTTGAAAGGCTAACATTTACTATCCAATGATAGAGATTGTTATAACAGTTGGAACGAACACAATCAGGAGATAGCAAAGTCCATTAGGGATAACTCACTTTATCTCGGAAGACACACCAACACGACTTCATTGGTATACCAGTGTATGTGTGGGGTGGGGTGGGGTGGGGGTAATTGGTAGAAGACTGCTGGTTTGTCATCCGGGATAAAGATAACTGCACATAATATGGTGTACCTAATTCAGGCGGGGACGAAATCCGAGAAGGAAGCGACGTTGGGAATAATGTGTTACGAATGAGGAGTAGTAGATTTTCTTGTTGTTGTATCTATTTATATTAAACAAGATCTTGAATGATCATGATTGTTCCAGTTCTTCTACATCACAATAAAATTTCGAAAATAATCGCTCTGTTGATGGAAACACGTGCAGTCTATGAAAAGATTACACGTGCAGTCTATAAAAAGAATACACGTGCAGTGTTTCTTTTTTTGGATAAGTATTAAAATAAATAAGTTGGGTTTAGGATTTAGGATTTAGGGTAAGAGTCCGACTGAGATATTCGGGTTTTCAATTTGCCATCAGCTGTAAATAGAACAACACGGATGCTGTACTTAATACAGATTAGTTGGAGCATGGATGCCTCATCCAGGTTAACCACGAATACGTAGTGGTTTTACCGGCCGACGAGTTATTTCCGACTTTACTATTCAGATATTTAATTATGACTACAATATATAAAAAAAATTCTAATTACACTTTGATGCGAAAGAAAAAGAAAAAGATTGTAATATGTACTGGAAATTGGAATATATTGAGTGTTCGAAAAGGTTGGCTTGAATAAAAACATTTGGCCCCCAAATAATAACCACCATTTGGGGGCCAAGGACATTTTTGTATTTTCATTGATATAATTGATTTTCTATTTTTTTTCTTTTAATTTATTTATAAAGAAAATTTATACAACAAAAATAAATTAATATAATTTTAATGTTTGGGTTTATAAAATT
>JAOYMZ010092327.1:0-10614 GCA_025802335.1 Pinguicula primuliflora
CTGGACTTTCTGAGTTCCATATGCAGTCTTTAAATAATGGGTATGATTCTCTATAAGCAACTGCACCGATCTTTTCAGAAAATTTCTGGACGATGTGCCAAATGAAATACCTGTGCAATGTATTGGGTAAAACTTTAGCAAATGCTTTGGTCATTGTTGGCTCCTAGTCGGTGATGATCATTTGAGGCGGTTCAGCAGGCATAACCGCCAACCACTCCTTAAAAAGCCACTCAAAGGAATCACTTATTTCATCCTTTAGGAACCCTAAACCAAATAAAATTGTCTGGCGGTGATGATTAACACCTAAAATCGGAGCAAATACCATGCAATATCGGTTAGTATTGTACGTTGTATCGAAGACAACTACATAACCAAAATACGTATAAGACTGTCTGCAAGATACATCCACCCCAAAATAGTGTGTCATTCGACATCTCCATCTTTTTTGATTGAAAACCTAAAGCCAAGATTCTTGTTCACCTCGGACTAAAAATATTCCTTTAACATCTCTGCATCTTGCTCTGCTAAATTTTTTTTTCATGTCGCTTCTAGCATTATACAACTTAGTCTTTGTAAATCCAACATTGTCCAAACCACCTACTTCCATTTCTAAAATGTTCATTTGTTGGCAGGGTGGGATATTAGCAAATGTGAGTTGATCTACCAAGCTTTTTTTAACACCAGTCAACTTTCTGTGAGACCTTAACAAATGCACCTTCTTAGGTGTCGTCAAAGCATGATTATGCTCCACAACAATTTTAGAAACCGTAAAATGTACACTGTTTTGTTTTTCCGTGATTGTCATTCTTGCGCCACAGCCCTCTCTACTCTGCCCTATACGTCTCTAACTTGGTTCTAGTTTGCTTGTTTTCAATCCCTCCTTACTGCACACAAACTCTTTCCAGACAATAACACCTCTACTATCCTTTGTTTGATTGTTTATCCTTGTACTGAATCCTGCTTTTTTAACATAGTTGTTATAAACATGTACAGGCATCATCTACAGTCTCAAACTGTTGACCCTCAAGTGATACTTCAGACATAAATCTCAATCTACACAAAACAAATTAAACATAGGCAAACTGCAAAAATACCAATTCACAATACGAAATGGGAAAACCAGTGAATATGCAAAAAAATACAATTCACAATACTATTTGTGCACTGTACAAAATTGCTGGTACCCTTCTACAGGTACTAAGCTCAGTGGCACTCTCTTCTACACAAAAGCTTTTTACTAATGAAACGATGCTTGAAATTGCTGGTTAGATTGACGTATTGGGCACAGATAGTATTGTGAATTTTGTATTGAAGGAAAAATACCACTTCGAATTATACAAGTTCATAAATCACCAATATGAAATCGAAAGAAACAAATGTGCAAAAATACCACTTCGAAATCGGAAAACCCATGAATATGCCAAAAAAAAACCCTTCATAGCCTTAGATTGATGAATATCGTTGGGACGAATAATATCGGACTCTAACTGGTGGCAGGGTTTTGAGGTTGAAATGGCGACTTGGTTGAAGAATGAAGACGTTGAAGAATCGATCCTAGGTTGAAGGATTTGGAGCGATGGATTTTGGTTGAAATGAGAGTTGCGCGGTCTGCTGTTTTTTTTTTTTTTGGGACAAACCGACACCGAAACCTGATGACCCACGTTTTACACAGTTCAATTTAAGTTTGGATCTCAGCCATCCAATTCCGCATTGAACGGCTTAGATGATTATTGGGATAATAGTGCATTTGCTGGGTATAAATATATTGGAGATAGAAAGTATGGAAGGTAACTAAGGTCTTAATATTCCATAAAAATTATTTCAATGTCGGAATTTCAATTTATTCATCATTTTTGCTAAATTTAAAAAAAAAATGGAGGTGACGACAACTGAAGCAAGAAGATTTGATCTTGTCCCAATCATCCCGAGAATAGACAATGGAAGTTAGTTGAGATCTTGAAAACAAAGAAAAAAGTAAAAAGAAGAAAGCTTCGATAAAAAATCCCTGAAGGAGAATCTAAGAAAATGTCATAAATGCCGATGGACATTACCCACCCACCCACCATGCCTTTCGATCCAAAAAAATCAAGAAATCTATGAATTTTTTATCCTCATATGTCCGTTCGTGTAGATTAGATATGCTATTCTATCAATTTTGGTTTTCTGACGGGACAAATGGGAAAGAAATGATGGTTTGATTCTTCTCATTGTCAAGCAAGCCAGGTCGAGGAAGACAAAGTACATAGAATAAGGCGAGTCCACATGTTGACAAATTTCAAGTCATTTTTTTCCCCAAAGAAAACAACACTCGTTCATGTTGGTGTTTGGTACGGAGATAGAGATCTTATCTCAGATTCATCTCTCTTTCTCTTGCTCCTCCACTCTCTATCTTTCATGTATTGTGGGTGATCAGTAGTTGGATTTCCTTTTTCTGGGATGATATATCTGTTTTGCCTGTCAATGGTGGTATAAAGATTCCACCTTTATTATCTTGGGCCACTTTATTCATGTCATGTTTCAGTGAAGAGATTTCCTATTTGTAAAAGTGAATTCTCTTTGTAGCTTTCTGGCTTGTGCTCTGTTCACACACTGAGTTTGTTTATCTGAAGCTTTAAAGGGGTGCAAGAGGGAGTCTGGGTCTGAGGTAGTTCAGTTTCGATTGTTTGGAATAAAAAATGACGATTTAATGTTTTTTATTCCTGGATTAGATTATTTCAATTTGTGATCTGTTTCTGGGAAATTTATTGTGCTTGTGTTCGCGTAATTATAGATACACTCAGTACTGGATTTTGGTGCACTTGTGGTCACTGTGGATTCAGTTGATGTGTTTCTCAAGATAAAGGCATTCTTGATTTCGTAGCTGTCATGGAAAATGAACTGTATATTATGTACATTAAAAACCATTTGAGTTTGAGTTTTCCTTTCAAAGTACAACTTGAAAGGAAACCTGGATGAAATCTTCTCTTCGAGACTCTACGGACTAAATGATTATGGTCCAGACCGAGAATCGAGTATTTGGACTCTCCGGTTATCCAGTATTTTGAATGACATTTGTTCTTCTCTTTGTTGGTTTTACAGAATGGGAACAAAAATACAAGCCAATGCATTCTTGCCGGAGTACCATTCTGGGATCAATTCTGACAGAAACAGGAGCAGTGTTAGAATGCCTTTGTATGATGAAAACCGGGTTACAACGAATGTTCAGAATCTTGGTTCATTCCCTAACTTCATATACAACAACTGTTATTTGGGATATGATCTAGAGAAAATGAGGAGGACGATTCTTGACCATGAATCGATATTCAGATATCAGGTATGAGCTCTTGAAATGGCATGGTATATAATGAACTCTTCCGTTGATGCTCTCTTCACCTTAAAGTCTGTGCATATTGGCCATACAGCTCCAAGAACTACACCGGCTTTATGGTAGACAGAGAGAGTTGATGCAAGAAAGGTTACCAAAACTGCCTCAAGCTAGAGATACTGAACTGTGTCTTCGTACTGCTCAGACATCAGCATGTAGAACCGCTGCTTTGACACTTGGTCTCACCTCGAAAAGTTTCTTTGAGGATTCACAGGATGTGATGAATTGGGGAAACTCATCAAATTCTCCCAGATTCGGGGCTGAAAGCAGGAAGAAGCATCTGCTAGATGACTTTGCAGGTACGAAAGCATTTCTTTTCGTGCTTCTTAATATTTTTATTCTCAATCTGTTTAGTTTGAATCTCTGTTCAAGAAGGCGGTCGGCCTACGTGGGCGACTAGGCGTGCTTCTAGGCCGCCTAGTTGCTGGGTATGGCCCGTGACCGCACAGAATCCACCCAACTCTGACTCGAACACTTGTTTGAATGGCTTACCATACTTCTGGATGCAAAAATATGCATTCTGCACCCATTCCTTTCATGACACGTTCAATTTCACCACATTTGTCCAGACAAAAGTACATCCTTGAAGCATGGTCTTGTTGGAGACCACTGTTCTGGCAAGTCGGCAGCATTTCCTCAATTTCTACTTGCTGACCCGAGAAAAGAAAAGTTAAATTACCCATTGGGAAAGAGCGAAGTTGTTGTATCTAGCAGGAAACGGAAGATATTTGGTGTTGAAATTCTTGAAGAAAATAAAGATCCACCAGATGCATCTCCTAATGCATCAAATAGCTTCCATATCCCGGCCAGGTATGGCCATGATAATCTTCATCTCGGCCCTTTTGAGCCACCATCATGGCCTTCTAAATCAGTCACGCTAAGCTGTGAGCACGGAGTAACTGCGTTGGATGATAGCAAAAATGAATTATCTTGCCAAAAGGGTGCCTCCATTGATATGAAGGGTAAATGGTTACGAGGCGGTTCTTCAGTTGAATCAAACCTTTTCAAAGTGCCTCATCACAGTGCCGAAAGTCCGGAAAAATCTGTAAACAATTTGAATTCTTTGGACCCAAAGCCAGCTGAAAGTGTACAAGATAACTTACCCTGGTTTCTCAGAAAGTCCCAAGAGAAAAGTGATCTGACTACAGGAATAAATGCCTCTTATTTCATGAATCTGGATTCTTTGCAGAATCATACTCATAGTTTCTTCCAGAAAGCTGAGACAGGCCATGACACCTCTGAGTTGAATCAGGAAAATGAAATACCGAACAAAAGTAATGACAGGAAGGGTGGTAAGAACATTATTGGCTTCCCAGTTTCTGATACGCTCCTCCACATATCTGGGGATATAAATAAAGATGTTGGACAAAATGATCTTGGAGCAAAGGACATTGTTTTACAGAGAGAGTTAAATACTTCTGTATCCGTTGTGAAGCATCACATAGATTTGAATTTGTCTTTGGACGAGGAAGATGCTTCCCAGACCATCCATTCTTATGGAGAATCTGATAAGATTGCAGCTGAGACCATGATTGCTATTTCACTTTCTACCAAAGAAAATTCCATGGATCCTTCTGAAGGTAGTAGTACATCTAGCAGTCTCTTAAATTGGCTTGCAGAAATGGTTTCTTCTGGATGCTGTGAAACAGATTCCATCCCTGATGCTACTATGGATCATTTTGAATGGATGACCTTAAAACTGGAAGACTCCAAAGACAAACAACACTATAATACCTATCAGCCATATATCTTGGAGAATCCGAAAGATGATGAAAAGGGGAAGAAGGCACGAAGAGGATGGCAGACCAAGAGAGGGAGGCAGAAAAGAGATTTCCAAAGGGACATACTTCCCGGTTTAGTTACATTGTCCCGTGCCGAAATTACAGAGGATCTTCAGGCATTTGAAGAGTTGATGAAATCTCAAGGTAGAGGTTTGCTGTCACAACGGGGATCATCAAGATTATATAATCGTGCAAGGAAATGTATGGTGTCACGACGGGGATCATCATCAAGAAATAGTCCGGAAAGGAAACGGATGGTGTCCTCCCCGAGCACACCACCAAAGGCACAGAAGCCGCCGCCCGTTTGCCAACTGCGTGAAAGAAGTTTAGTAGGATGGGGGAAGAGGACTAGGCGGCTGCCGAGGCAGAGATGTCTTAAGGGGTTTCTTTCTTTTGCCATAAGATGCTGAAAGGCAGGCGGCATTGTATGTGAATGTGATGGATATGGAATTAAACTATGTGGGATGAGCATAAAAATTCCATCTTTGCTTGAGAACTAGATAGGTACAGAGCCAATACTATGTTCCTAGCAAAACACTATCCAAGATAACAAATGATTTAATGTGTACACTGAAATTTGGAAGGTGCTTCTTGGTGCTTGACATGTGTTTCTGAAAGCGTCGAAGAACACATTGCATTCAACATGAACAATTAAGAACAATACAGGGGAGATGATCAAAGAGAGTTACGGGTCAGGTATATATCACGATCCCGGATCTTGTCGAATAGTGAGTATAGGGATACAATTGAACTCAATGATAGTGAGAACAAACTTAGTGAACTCTGTGGCGAATCTAAAATGACATCTGGGGCGCTAAGGTTTCTTATACTGCCTTCCCTAGTTTTTTTCCACAGCTTGATGGTGTTACTTTGACACAACAAGAAAGATGCGCTTACAACACAATAACCTTTAACCCAATCAAAGATGAATGATATCTTCTCAAGAATATAGGAATCTTCTTTAGAAGAGACATATGTCCCGACTTTGAAAAATTTAGCAATACCATTTTATCGGCGAGTTTCCTAGTATAGAAGTCAAGCTTAAAGTTACTGAATTTTGAATGATGAACCCTTATGAATTACAAATTAAAATATTTCATAAAAGGATGCATTATATAAATGGAAAAGTTTCACACCTTTCAACTTATCGTGCAATACAGAAATTTTCATATGTATAGTCCTATATGTACAATAAAAATTACAATCCATACTTGCCATCATCCGTCGTCAAAATTAGTTGCCCATTGGAAAGCCCATGCATAGGAGATCACAAAATTCATGTTTTGGTGTGCTCCCGACGACTTCGTCACCGAGAATTTCTAAAATCCTTTCTTCTTGGGTTAAGTAGTCCTTAATAGGGTTTTAGAAATTCTCGACAATGAAGTTACTGGAACCGCACCGAAACATGAATTTTTTGATGAAAACTCCTATGCATGGGCTTTCAAATGGTGCAACCAATTTTAACGACGGATGATGACAAGTATATGTTGTACTTTTTACCGTACATATAAGACTGTACATATAAAAATTACACTGTTGCAATATATCTTTCAAATTTTAATCATTTGATCTTACAAGATCTCAGGGCTGAAATTTAAGAAAATTGCTAGTTACATAATTTAAACTTACATAATTATGTAAGGGGCAAAAGAGATGGGCCCCACTTAAGGTTGAAAAGATCTCCTTATGCATTCGAGCACAACCGCACCTCACTGTTAAGATTTAGAAAAATAAAATTTAAATATGAATTAGAATTTTTTAATACAATTTAACATTTAAATTTTATAGAATTTTAATTTATCATTTAAAATTTTAATTTTCCTGCAGCGAAGTTGTCGTAATATTGGTTGTCATTTTTAAATAAAGTTTAGCATTAAAGGTCGATAGAATTTGGGTTAATCATTCAGGATTTTAATTTTACGGCGACATCATTTTTAAATACGATTTAGCATTTAGGGTTTATAGAGTAGGGTTTTAGTTTTTCGGCGGCTAAACTGCCGTAATATTAATTACTATTTTTAAATATGGTATAGCATTTAGAATTTATAAAGTAGGATTTTTGTTTTTCGGCAGCAAAACCACCGTAATATTAATTACCATTTTAAATATGGTTTAAAATTTAGAGTTTATAGAGTAGGGTTTTAGTTTTTCGGCGACAAAGCCATCGTAATATTAATTATTATTTTTAAATAAAAATTAACATTTATGGTTTATAATTTAGTAGGGTTTTAGTTTTTGGCGGCGAAGTCACTATAATATTAATTATCGTTTTTAAATACGATTTAATATTTAAAAGTTATGAAGTAAGGTTTTATTTTCAGTACCATTTTTTCTGAAGTTGTTAAATCTGGCAAACCCGATAATGAGATGATCGTTTTTTGAATTTTTTTGTATTAAATGTTGAGTTTAATAAATAGAAAATCAATAATGCAATACAAATTCAAAATCCAACAACCGGTTATGTGGTGATAGTTTCTTTAACGTTAAGTGGAGCTCATCTCTATTTTGCAAAGATTTAGTCAAACCTTTTTTTTTTTTGGATAAATGAATAATTTTATTGCTGAGTATTTATATTTATATATTTGTACATCTCTATTCTCCATATTTTCTTATAGTTATTGGGCTATACAATGTATACAATTTTTACACCAATCCACCGGCCCAAATTGAAGGCCCATTTTGTGATTCGCGCGAAGAACTAGCCAACTTCGCAATTGCACCTGCTCCACCACATTTTCCGGTTCTGGCTGTTCTTGGCGGAAAATTGTCGCGTTCCTCATTTTCCAGATCTCCCATAACATATGCTGCCAAATGATCGGCCAAATCTGCTTAATCTTCCTGGGTATAGCCGGTGGATGCCCAATTTCGTTCAATTCTTTCAATTCTCCACCATCGGCACAGATATGCCGAGCCACTGATAGCATAAGAACCAAGCTCTACGTGCAATCGGGCAGGTCAACAACAAATGCTTAACTGTCTCATGTTCAATATGACAGAGCGGGCATTGTAGAGTAGCTGAATGTATTCTGCTTTTTATCAGATTCTCCGCGGTGGGTATTCGTTTGTGGATGGCTTTCCACGCAAATGCAGATACTTTGGCAGGTATGAATTTCTTCCAAACTTTTGTTGCTAGTCGATTTTCATAATCTGCTCCTTCGTCACCCATAATCCGCTCATAAACCAGTGAAGTGGGGTATTTAGAATCACTGTCATTTTTCCATTTCCACTTATCTTCTGTATCTGATGGGGTTGATGCCTGTTGCAGGAGTTCCTGCAATTTAACAAACTCTTGAGTTTCCTCAAGATTGAATTGATGATTCTAGAGTCAGGCCCAGTTCCAAGTATCCTCAGGGCTTCCTTTTTCTACAATCAAGGCTTGCTTATCAACAGCGTTGAGGTATATATTCGGGAATTTAGTTGCTAGATTTGTGTCTACTAACCACGTGTCTAGCCAGAATTGTGTATATGCTCCATTTCCCACTGCGTGCGTGATGTTTGCTTTGAACCATTCACTGTTCGACACATATTTGCAGATATCTCTCCACCATATTGAGTGTTTAATCTTTGCTTTCTTGCTTGCTAGAAGTATCTGTTCATATAGTGAAGTTATCAATTGCTTCCACAATCCTGCATCCTCCTTGATTAGGCGATATCCCCATTTTCCCAATAGTGAGAGATTAAACTGCTTTAGGGACTTTACACTTAGGCCTTCTCTTGTTTTAGGCAGACATATAGTCTTCCATGAAATCCATCTTATCTTCCTTGATCCTTCGGTTTTTTCTCCCCAAAAGAACTTAGAGATAATGCCTGTCATCTGCTGTAAGATCCCCACTTGAGCTTTATAAATCTGAAAACAGTATAATGGTATAGAGGTTAAAACGGATTTGATCAGTGTTATCCTCCCACCAAAAGATATGTACTTCTTATCCAAGCCCATCAGTCTTTTCTTCAAGATGTCCAACACTGTTGTCCATGTTCTGTTCAGGCCCGGGTTAGCCCCAACTTGCACCCCTAAATAGACAAAGGGAATATCATCCAACTGACATCTCAGGATATCTCTCTGAGCAGCCTGTGTATGAGTCACTAGATTTATTGAATATAGCTTGCTCTTCTTGTAGTTCACTTTTAGTCCTGACACCAACTCAAAAATCTTCAAAATTCTCTTGAGTATCATTATGTCCTCCACTGATCCATCTCCAATGAGAATTGTATCATCAACAAACTGCTGATGTGTAATCCTAACTTGTTCATCTCCAATCATGTAGCCATTTAGGCTCCCCGAGTCCACAGCCTATGTGATAAGTAGGTGCAATCCTTCGGCTGCAACAACAAACAGTAGAGGTGGTAAAGAATTCCCTTGTCGTAGACCTCTTCCCATTTTAAATTCCCCACAAGAACTACCGTTTACTAGAACTGAGATATGTGCAGATTCCACACACCCCTGCATCCATTCCATCCATTTATCATGGAAACTCATTGATTTCATCAGAGCCCACAAGTAGTGCCAGTTTATCGAGTCAAATGCTTTCTGGAAGTCTACTTTCAGAATAGAACAAGTTTTTCCCGACCTTAGCATCATGTATCACCTCATTTGCTAATACAATGTTGTCCAAGATGGATCTCATGGATATGAATCTTGTTTGTGTAGGAGTAATTAGTTTATAGAGGACCTTGCTTAATCTTGTAGATAGTATCTTAGACAGCGGCTTGTAAATAGAACTCACCATAGATATGGGCCTAAAATCATGAATATTTTTAGGAGAGGTGCATTTGGGAGCCAAAGCTACCATAGTGCTATTTAAACCTTTAACCAGTTTGGCATTCGTCCAAAAATCCTCAAACAACTCCTGAATGTCAGACTTGAATAAGTCCCAGAAATGTTTTATGAGCTAAAAATTGTACCCATCAGGTCTTGAACTTTTGTCACCCGCACATTTTTTGAGAGCACCGCATAGCTCCGGAAGGCAAAGGTCTTTAAGTGGGTCATCATCAACCCGCTATGCTGCAACTGTCTTACCAGCTCCGGAAAGAAATACTCCACATTTGCACTTTCTTTTTGATCTCCCTGAGGGATTTTCTTGTCCAAACACCTTTAAGTGTTGCACTATCATTTGTATCCCAAAAAAAAAAACATATACCAGTATATGATTAGAGTATGAGGTGACCCATACTTTTTTATGATGCAAACACTTGCCGGCACATCATTTTCTTACGTTTTTATTGTCATAATTTGTGTACAAGCCTTTGGCCACATAAGAATCTTGTCCCACGCCTAGAAGGACGTGAAGTAAATAAAATCGTGCAGTCAGTGTGTTCAAAGTCCAAGTCCCACAGTGGAAATGGATACGGGTTTAAACAGAACCGTTCCTATGGTCAGTTTTACGTTTGTCAGTTTTCCCTTGCATGGACAATTTTTTCAATTAACCATCCGTTCTCGAAATTGATCGCACCATTGGAAAGATTATACAT
>JAOYMZ010092328.1:0-10614 GCA_025802335.1 Pinguicula primuliflora
GCTTTCTAACGATGTGCCCAATTCCGTCAACGGGCAACCCTAGTGGCCGGAATTGAAAATTATGTCTAAAATCCTGTCACCGGATCCTGCACCTATATATATATATTAATTGAGAATAAAATCACAAATATTTTATTTTATTCTTAGGTATCAATTTCCATTCACTCAAATACAATATATCATTTCGTAGTATTCTTATGAAATTCATATATTTTTCCAACACTTTCTTGGGGATTAGGCAGCCAAGTCCCCTCAGTAAACTGTCTAATGACAATTTCCTAGTTTGAGAAGTAAAATAGGAAGTTGCTGCTACATGATCGATCCGCTTGTGTGTGTTCTTAACACGAATGTTTTGTCATTCGTTAAGAGTGCATATACGTAAAGAAAAGCAGCGTTACGTAAAAAAAAATTGCATTAACTCATGGCAAATCTATGGAAAAGAAATACAATCAAGCTCAAATCCAGTAATTTCTCAGCTACCTATGGGCTACGGTTTAGAATTTCTTAGTCTAACAATGAAAAGGGACAACCAAAGCTCAAATCAAACAATTTCTGAGTTAGCGTTCGGAGTTGTCATCATACCAAACCCAAAACTCGTGATTGTTGGGATTTTGGGAAAAGGCCTAATATTTTTAACCTCTAATGTGTGTTTGTTAGGATTTTTGGGCTCATGCTCAGCACAAATCAAGGCCCGAAAAGGGAGTATTTCTATTCTCTCAAATTTTACATTACACACGAATACATTATTTTTATTTTAATCACATTACACTCGTGATCACAGTCCTGAGATAAATATTATAGGCCGAATGATGTTATAAGAAACATAATGATTGGGCAGTGATATAAATTGAGCCCATGAACTCCAATAACATAGTTTTGAAAGCCCACAAGTTCAATAGCCCATATCTTAACCTAATTCTTGGAACCCTTTACAAGGGAAAAAGTGAACCCCTCAATCATTCTCTCTATTCTTTTCCTTCTCCGGAAAGATTGGCCGCCTCTCTAACTATCGCTATCCTTTTTACTCTGGTTTGGAACACTCTTGAGAGAAGAAATTGCTCCTTTTGTGAGATTTTTGTTGAGAGCAGGAACTGCTCCTATGAAATCTTTCTACTACTCTCCATTTTCGGAAACTTGAAGCTCATTTCTCCTCCAAACTCCACCCTTGATATCTCGTTTTGGAGGCTTCTCTGTTGGCTTTGGACTGTGGTGTTCCTGTTGTGTTATTGGAGTTTTGCCTCGAAATTTAGCTCTGTTCTGACGGGCCTACCACCAGTCTTTGCTATGTGGCTACTGTTCTCCAAGAGAACATTACAAGATTTATGAATCTGGACTAGAATCCATGATTCTTTTCTTCTTCATTGTTGCACTGTTTTGTTTTATCCATTCTGATTTCGAAAACTATTGTGTTTCTTGTAGATCCGGTGATTGAAAGATCCTCACAGTGGTATCAGAGCCTCGTTGGTTGGATCTACTGGTTTTGTCATGTTACTTGCACGATTTTGAGCCATTGTTGAGTCGGAGACTTACTGTATTCACGAAATCTAGAAGTTGGAAAATCAGATCTGCACTCTGCCAACACATATCTACATAGATCTGAAGGATTTGTCTCATTTTTGTTACCGTTTCCATACTTTACAAACGTGAGGCTAATACTACGTTTTGTGTGCAGGTGTAGAATTCACCACAAATCTTCTCGTGAAGCCTTTGAAGAGGCGATTACATTGATATCATATCCTTAAATTTCGTTCATATTTTAGTGTCTGGTTTTATGTGAGGTGGAGTTAATTAGCCTTTTACATACACAGTTCTATTCAATTTTTAAAAGGAAATAAATTAGTTCATGTGGTGCTTGCGCTGGTAATTGCATCAGAAATTATCCTCGATTATAATCATCTGGTGTTTAAAATTGATATATATCTTCTGCAGTTTAAAAGTTTTCCTATATCAAGATTGAGAACTTAGTAAAACCTGCAAAGAATCTGCCGTTTATATTTTTATTGTGAACTCTAGTCTGAAAGTTTAATCAATTGGTTATTTTATCAGACTTGGTCTCGCTGGGCTAGTATAAGTGATCTATTTTTATTAAAAAGCACAATTTGTCATCTTATGTTCAAAAGATGTTGGAAACATAATATTCTTTGAGATAATTTTGTGGCTATTGATATTGCATTGCTAGTGTAGGTACACATTCTATACTCTGCTGGGATACTCATGTATTATTTGAAATTTTATGTGAAAAGTTACATGGTATATCAGTATTGAAGTTTTTGAAATAAACTCTGCTTGAAATATTGTTAGATTTAGTAGGTGTTGTTTTTGGTATAATTGAGTCTTAGAATTATCCAAAACA
The DNA here is from genome assembly GCA_025802335.1 of Pinguicula primuliflora. Taxonomy (NCBI): domain Eukaryota; kingdom Viridiplantae; phylum Streptophyta; class Magnoliopsida; order Lamiales; family Lentibulariaceae; genus Pinguicula; species Pinguicula primuliflora. The sequence goes on from JAOYMZ010092328.1 coordinate 2,354, forward strand.
ATTTTGCTTACCTGAGTGTTGAGGTTTTTGGGAGAGAAAAACATCTTGTTTTGAGGCAAAAATTATTAGAGTGATTATTATGTTAGACTAAGCATAAAATTATTTGAATAAGTCTTCTGCTGCGATAGACTCTATTAAATAAGTAATAGAGATTTAGTCATGTTATTTGATGCAATATTTTATGATGATGAATTGAGAGAATTCCTGTTTGACTATTCTAAATATGGTGATATTGTAGAAAAGCATGATGCAATTTTTGAGGAGATTGTTTTTGGTTTCGAAAATACATTGTTAAATAGTGAAAAAACTTCTTTAGATGATGAAAAGATAGAATCTGATTTATAAGCTTAATTGCTAGCGTGCCTGATTATTTTGTCAAGGAGAAGAATAATAGTGTTTCTGTTGTTAGAGAGAGTTTTCCCATTGTTCCAATTAAGGTCGAGCTTGGTGGAGTTGAATTTGATATATTAAAGTCTAAGCTGAAATTTGATTTTGAAATGAAATGCATGCTAGCAGCTAGAAATATCTTAGTTATACAAATTGAAAGAAATTCTGAAAATTTGAATTCACTTGAGTTTGTATATTTTGATTGTTTAAATGATAGTATTTGTTTACATGGATTTGTATTGAAAAACCCACAGCAGTTGGCCGTCGAGGCCATCCACCAAATAATGTTGGCTGCTCCGGTCTCTGCCTCTTCACTCGTGCTCTATGACATCCATTGTGTGGGTGGGGGGGAATTGTCGAAATTGATTATGGCAAGTTGCCCATAATCATTTTGGAGATATAGTTTGCCTTTCATATAAACTGCGCCGCCACAGCTATAACTCGCTGTCCCATCTAAGGTTCTCCACGAGAGATCCCTAGGATAGCAGTAGGCCAGATTTAAACATTCAACCGAAACCACGAACGCAAAAGGATTTGTGGGGATTTCTTCACAATCATGAGCAATAATGACCTGTTGAATCAGATGCTTATTCAAGAAATGCAAATTGCTGGAATTGTGAATCCATCGACTCTCGATCGTATATTCCATCCCCAATCTTAAAGGGTCATAGTGTACCACTCCGGGTAAGGATCGCAGAGATGGAAGATGAGTATTACCTCCGTTGAGGGGATTGACAACTATGACCCCGTCGGGGGTTCCGTTAGAGAGAATGAGTCTGCCGAATGAAGAAAATAAAGTTCAGAATAACAGAGCATTCTGGTATGCTGCTATCGTAAATGGTAGTCCTTGATAGGGGGTTGAATAGGAGACAAGGCGAGGGCAAGAGGTCAACGTGCGCGTCGGCATCGACGTCGGCGTCAGGGAAAATGATGCACGGGAACTGCATTGGAAGGAAGCATCACTTTATTTCAGCGGCGGTGCACCAACTCTGACAAACAGTGCAGAAGAATATATAATCCAGAATTGTTGGGAGATCTGTAGCTATGATGTGAAATAAAGTGTTGTTTCCTTCCGAGGCAGTTCCCATGCATCATTGTCCCCGACGCCGACGCCGACGCTGATGCTGACCTCTTACCCTCACCTCGTCTCCTATTCAACCCCCTATCAAGGAATATCATTTACGGTTGTGGCGTACCGGAATGCTCCGTAATGCCGAACTTTATCTATTCTTCGTTTGGCAGACTCACTCTCTCTGACAGAACCACTGATGGGGTCATAGTTGTAAATCCCCTCAACGGAGGGAATACTCATCTTCCATCTCTTTGATCCTTACCCGAGTGGTAAACTATGACCGTTCAAGATTGGGAAGGAATATACGATCGAGAGTCGATGGATTCATAATTCCGACAATTTGCATTTCTTGAAAAAGCATCGGATTCAATAGGTCATTATTGCTCATGCTTGCGAAGAAACCCCTACAAATCCTTTTGCATTTGTGGTTTTGGCAGAACATTTAAATCTGGCCTACTGCTATCATGGGGATCTCTCGTGGAGAATCTTGGATGGGACAACAACTTAAAGCAGTGGCGGAGCAGTTTATATGAAAGGCAAACTGTATCTCCAAAATGATTATGGGTCACTTGCCATAATCAATTTCGACACTGTTCCCCCCACAATGGATGTCAAAGAGCACGAGTGGAGAGGCAGAGACCTGAGCAGCCAACATTATTTGGTGGATGGCCTTGGCGGCCAACTGCTGTGGGTTTTTCGATTTCGTAAGTATGACCATGAGAGGTGTTCAACCTGGAGGCAATTAGGGTCACAAACAAGCACATTTGAACCTAAACATGGAAAATATAATCACTTAAATATCACATCTCTGTTTATCAACACTTTCATTCAAAGTACGGCTTATCCCATAACCTATAACCCTTCACCCCCTTTTGATATCCCAAGAACACACATTTAATAGATCTAGGATCTAATTTTTCTAATCTATTATGAACATATGCATCACTAAATTTCCGATGGGTGTAATGTTCTCAACAATCACGACTCAACCACACAAACTTCAAATCATGCAATTTTAACTATCATATGTAATTTCTCGAGCATGCACTACCATGTAGCATACTTGCGTATTTAAATTTAGCTAAAAATTTGGCATGCATCTATAATGAATTCCAAATTCATTAGATCATGTAGTCTTCACCATAATTACGACATGCAAACATAATTTAAAATTTAAGAGGAACCAGAATTTATTGTTCCTTCATAGTCATCCATTGCATGTTCAATCTTCTGCAAAATAAATTGTTAGTCCCAAATAAAATAGCGAGTAACTTTGTCTTAAGATTGTTAGACAATCTCATTTGTCTTAAGATTGTTTGACAATCTCTTTTGTCTTAAGATTGTTAAACAATCTCGTTTGTCTTAAGATTGTTAGACAATGCTGCTACGAAACATACAATTTTAGATAGTGCTTCAGAACAATATTTTCTTGCAGTACCGATCTACTTCTTGCTTAACCTTGTTAGTCAATCCGCACCAAATAACTTGCAAGAAATGGATGTTAAGGAAATAACAGTTTAAGATTGCAGGAAACTATAAGGTTTACTCTGAGGCCTGTAAACCAAGATTTTCTTAAGACAAATTCGTCCTCTCCTCGGTACCTTGAGATCTTGGGTGCTCGTCTCCCATGATATAACAGAGTACGAATAGCTAAACCCGCCACGGCTGCGCTATTCCAGCGAACTCGAACAATGTCTTCCTTCTATCCTCGGTGTCTTGAGATCTAGGACGTTTATCTCACAGGATACAACAAAGTACGAATAGCTAAACTCGACACGGCTGCGCTATTCCAACGAACTCGAATAATTTCTTCTTTATATCACCAAGGACTCAAAACAGAAAGGGCCCAAAGAAAGCACAAAACTTGAATCCTAGACTTAATGTGTTTTTGTGAGTATATTATCTCTCTTAACACTTCAAGCATAAGAGGATCCTCCTTTTATAGATGGTGAATGTACCATTTCGAAAATGTGTACCAATTCGAAAATATGTACTCTTTCACCGTATACTATTTTAAGGAGATTACAATATATATATATATTATTTGAGAATAAAATCACAAATATTGTATTTTATTCTTGGGTATCAATTTCCATTCATCCAAATACAATATATCATTTCGTAGTATTCTTATGAAATTCATATATTTTTCCAACACTTGGGGATTAGGCAGCCAAGTCCCCTCAGTAAACTGTCTAACGACAATTTCCTAGTTTGAGAAGCAAAATAGGAAGTTGTTGCATGATCGATCCGCTTGTGTGTGTTCTTAACACGAATGTTTTGTCATTCGTTAAGAGTGCATATATGTAATGAAAAGCAGCGTTACGTAAAAAAGTATGTCAACATAGATAAGAAAATTTGCATCAACTCATGGCAAATCTATGGAAAAGAAATACAATCAAGCTCAAATCAAGTAATTTCTCAGCTACCTAAGGGCTACGGTATAGAATTTCATAGTCGAACTATGAAAAGGGACAACCAAAACTCAAATCAAACAATTTCTGAGCTAGCGTTCGGAGTTGTCATCATACCGAATCCAAAATTTGCGATTGTTGGGATTTTGGGAAAAGACCTAATATTTTTTAACCTCTAATGTGTGTTTGTTAGGATTTTTGGGCTCATGCCCAGCCCAAATCAAGGCCCGAAAAGATAATAATTCTATTCTCTTAAATTTTACATTACACACGAATACACTAGTTTTATTTTAATCACATTACACTCATGATCACAGTCGTGAGATAAATATTATAGGCCGAATGATGTTATAAGAGACATAATGATTGGGTTGTGATATAAATTGAGCCCATCAACTCCAATAACATAGTTTTGAAGCCCACAAGTTCAATAGCCCATATCTTAATCTAATTCTTGGAATACTTTATAAGGGAAAAAGTGAACCCCTCAATCATTCTATCTATTCTTTCCCTTCTCGGGAAAGATTGGCCGCCTCTCTAACTATCGCTCTCTTTTTACTCTGGTTTGGAACACTCTTGAGAGCAGTAACTGCTCCTTTTGTGAGATTTCTATTGAGAGCAAGAGCTGCCCTTATGAAATCTTTTTACTACTCTCCATTTTCGGAAACGTGAAGCTCATTTCTCCTCCAAACTCCACCTTTGATATCTCGTTTTGGAGGCTTCTCTGTTGGCTTTGGACTGTGGTGTTTCTGTTGTGATATTGGAGCGTTGCCTCGAAATTTAGCTCTGTTCTGACGGGCCTACCACCAGTCTTTGCTATGTGGCTACTGTTCTCCAAGAGAACATTACAGGATTTATGAATCTAGACTAGAATCCATGATTCTTTTCTTCTTCATTACTGCACTGTTTTGTTTTATTCATTCTGATTTCGAAAACTATTGTGTTTCTTGTAGATCCGGCGATTAAAAGATCCTCACAGTGATATCGGAGCGTCGTTGGTCGGATCTACTGGTTTTGTCATGTTACATGCACGATTTTGAGCCATTGTTGAGTCGAAGACTTACTGTATTCACGAAATCTAGAAGTTGGAAAATCAGATCTGCAATCTGCCAACACATATCTACATAGATCTGAAGGATTTGCCTCATTTTTGTTACCGTTTCCATACCTTACAAACGTGAGGCTAATACTACGTTTTGCGTGCAGGTGTAGAATTCACCACAAATCTTCTCGTGAAGCCTTTGAACAGGTGATTGTATTGATATCCCATCCTTAAATTTCGTTCATATTTTAGTATCTGGTTTTATGTGAGGTGGAGTTAATTAGCCTTTTACATACACCGTTCTATTCAATTTTTAAAAGGAAATTAATTAGTTCATGTGGTGCTTGTGCTGGTAATTGCATCAGAAATTATCCTCGATTACAATCATCTCGTGTTTAAAATTGATAGATATCTTCTGCAGTTTAAAAGTTTGTCTATATCAAGTTTGAGAACTTAGTAAAACCTGCCAAGAATCTGCAGTTGATATTTTTATTGTGAACTCTAGTTTGAAAGTTTAATCAATTGGTTATTTTATCAGACTTGTTCTCGCTGGGGCCAATATAAGTGATCTATTTTTATTAAAAAGCACACTTTGTCATCTTTTGTTCAAAAGTTGTTGGAAACATAATATTCTTTGAGATAATTTTGTGGCTAGTGATATTGCGTTGCTAGTGTAGGTACACATTCTATACTCCGTTGGGTTACTCTTGTATTATTTGAAATTTTATGTGAAAAGTTACATGATATATCAGTATTGAAGTCTCTAAAATAAACTGTGCTTGAAACATTGTTAGATTTAGTAGGTGCTGTTTTTGGTATAATTGAGTCTTAGAATCATCCAAAACAATTTCGCTTACCTGAGTGTTGAGGTTTTTGGGAGAGAAAACATCTTGTTTTGAGGCAAAAAATTATTAGAGTGATTATTGTGTTAGACTAAGTATAAAATTATTTGAATAAGTCTTCTGCTGCAATAGACTCAATTAAATAAGTAATAGAGATTTAGTCATGTTATCTGATGCAATATTTTTTGATGATGAATTGAGAGAATTCTTGTTTGACTGTTCTAAATATAGTGATTTTGTAGAAAAGCATGATGCAATCATGAGCAATAATGACTTATTGAATCAGATGCTTTTTCAAGAAATGCAAATTGTCGGAATTGTGAATCCATCGACTCACGATCGTATATTCCTTCCCCAATCTTAAAGGGTCATAGTGTACCACTCCGGGTAAGGATCGCAGAGATGGAAGATGAGTATTCCCTCCGTTGAGGGGATTGACAACTATGACCCCGTCGGGGGTTCCGTTAGAAAGAATGATTCTGCCGAACGAAGAACGAATAAAGTTCGAAATAACAGAGCATTCTGGTATGCCGCTACCGTAAATGGTAGTCCTTGATAGGGGGTTGAATAAGAGACGAGGCGAGGGCGAGAGGTCGGCATCGACGCCAGGGACAATGATGCATGGGAACTGCCTCAGAAGGATGCATCACTCTATGATTTGAAATAAAGTGTTGCTTGCTTCCGAGGCAATTCTCATGCACCATTGTCCCTGACGCTGATGTCGACGCACACGCCGACGCTGACATCTTGCCCTAGCTCATCTCCTATTCAACCCCTTATCAAGGAAAACCATTTACGGCAGCGGCGTATCGGAATGCTCCGTAATGCTAAACTTATCTATTCTTCGTTCGACAGACTCACGCTCTCTGACGAAACCCCCGACGAGGTCATAGTTGTCAATCCCCTCAACTGAGGGAATACTCATCTTCCATCTCTGCGATCCTTACCTAGAGTGGTACACTATGACCCTTTAATATTTGGGAAGGAATATACGATCGAGAGTCAATGGATTCACAATTCCGACAATTTGCGTTTCTTGATAAAGCATCTGATTCAATTGGTCATTATTGCTCATGATTGCAAAGAAACCCCCACAAATCCTTTTGCATTTGTGGTTTCAGCTGAACATTTAAATCTAGCCAACTGCTATCATGCGGATCTCTCTTGGAGAACCTTAGATGGGACAGCGAGTTAAAGCGGTGGCGGCGCAATTTATATGAAAGGCAAATTGTATCTCCAAAATGATTATGGGTCACTTGCCATAATCAATTTCGACAATTTTCCCCCCAAAATGGATGTCAAAGAGCACGAGTGGAGAGGCAGAAATCGAAGCAGCCAACATTATTTGGTGGATGGCCTCGACGGCCATCTACTTGGGTTTTTCGATTTCGTAAGTATGACCATGAGAGGTGTTCAACCTAAAGGCAAATAGGGTCACAAACAGGCACATTTGAGCCTAAACATGGAAAATCTAATTCCTTAAATATCACATCTCTGTTTATCAACACTTTCATTCAAGGTACAGCTTATCCCATAACCTATAACCCTTCACCACCTTTTGTATCCTAGGAACACACATTTAATAGATGTAGGATCTAATTTTCCTAACCTATTATGAACATATGCATCACAACCGAATACTTAAAATTTGCAAGACTCAAAACAATTTCATACCATATAAATTCAAGGCAATTGTAATTCACAACACTAGGTTGATTCCTATTCACCAAATATGCAAGCAGTATAAGGTGCTTCCTCCCAAAACTTTTTAGACACACCAGATTTTGTAAGCATACACCTAACCTTATTTAATAAAGTCCTATTCATACGTTCAGTCACCCCATTTTGTTGTGGTGTGTGCCTAACAGAATGATGTCTTGTAATGCCACGTAATGTACAAAAGTTACCAAAATCAGAATTGCAAAATTTCAAACTATTGTCAATTCTCAAATATTTAACTTTAAAGCCATTTTGAGTTTCAATCAGTTGTTTCCACTATTTAAATCTAGCAAAAGCTTGATCTTTAGATTTCAAAAGAACTACCCAAACTCTTCTACTAAAATCATAAACTATTAACATAAAATATTTAGCTCCTCCATGTGTAGACTAACTCATAGGACCCCAAAGATCAGAATGCATATAATGAAGACACTGTTTTAAAACATGAATGCCTTTAGGAAATTTCAGTTTATGTTGCTTACCTAAAACACAAGGTTCGCAAAAAGATAAACTGCCAAATTTATGATTTCCTAAAAGACCTTTACCATGCAAGATTTTTAAGCTCTTTTCATTCATATGACCTAGTCTTAAGTGCAACAGTTTTATAGAATCAAATTCTTCAACCAAAAGAGCACTTTTTGAGAGTGTTTTTCCATTTATAAAATACAACCTATTTCTGAGGCACATAGGAAAAATTTTACGTTAAAGTCTGTCACACAGTTTTCTACCATCTCACCAACCCGATGGTACTGTATACAATTAAAGAAAAAATTTATATTAATCGA
>JAOYMZ010092329.1:0-10613 GCA_025802335.1 Pinguicula primuliflora
AAGGAAGGACCACAGATAATCTCGTAGCTAATATCTTGGATATAATCTTCCCGACAAAGTTACACAAACTGATAGGATGCAAATCAGACAAACGGGTAGGATTGGAAACTTTTGGAACTAAACATATGTGGTACACAAACATATGTGGTACACAAACTTAAGTGGTATCATGTGACGACAAAAGTGTGATATCTGTGTGCAAAACGAAGATAGAAAGGCTTGCTGATGGTGGAAAATCAAAGTTCTTATTCTGAAAAGTGTGATCTCACTCGATTTACTACTCTTAATGTGACTAAAGATGAATCAAAGAAGCAATTAACCAAAGATGACGATGGATTCAATGTTGGAAATATTTTGTGGTGGGCTATTATTAATTGTATTTGATCCATAAGTTTTGGGCTTTAATTGTGATCACAATGTAAGCCCAATATACCACGTGGTCCAATGTGGTTGGCAGTTAGTATAGGCCTGTTAAGTTGGCCCAATCTTTAATGGGTAGGATTGTGAGTCCAACATTTTGTTATTGGGCTAAGTTCCTTCTCCTATCTATATATATAGGACTTTCATGACCCATTAAGGCTGTCCAGCTCTTGAGAATAGATTCGAAGAGGAAGTCTTCTCTTTGCGCAATTTTCTCTATTTGGTTTTCTTTGGTGGTGGGTTTCATCCCACAAGGTGCACAAATTCTTATTTGATGTTATATACTTCACATGTGCTATAGATTATTTGCTTACATGTGGTATCAAAGGAACATATGTGATTATATGACTCAATTTTAATATATAGTTCTCACTTTATGAATAATTGTATGAGTCAAATCCGGCTTGTTCATGTGATTTGAATACTATTGCTTTACCGGTTCTTGGGAAAATATTGCTTTTGCACAATTTTTGTTCGGACAGAGTAAAATTTTCCTCTGCGTGTTGCTTGAATTGTGAAACCATGTTCATCATATTTTCCGTGTTATGTCGGCAAGGTGAGTTAAATTGAATTATATATTAACGATTCAATTAAAATTAAAATAAGTGAGGGGATGGAATTCTCACACTTAGAAACAATTGTTCGATATGTGCCACATGTGTAGTTCCTTGTAGTGGCTTTGTGGTGTATGACTAGTTCATTAAATGATGGGCCTAAGATTATTTCCCATTTTAAGTCCATTTATGATATATTTAAGTTTATATCTCTTTAATTTTATTGGGTATTTGTGTTGAGGATCAATACTTTTAAAATTACTTAGGTAATTAAATATTGTGGGATCTTGTTTGTACGTGAATGACGATTTTAGTAAATTAATTTTTGAGTATAATCACCGAAGTGATATATTCAAAGGTTAATATAAATTTTCTCATATTGTATTTCAGAATTTTGGTTTCAAGGTGTATAATGATTTACCTAAAGGAAATTATTGTGCTTCTTGATATATTGGTATCAAGGTTGGACCGAGATAGAAATAATTTTGAGCAATCAATTACCCAAAGATGATTGACCTCTTCAAGATTGTTAATATCTCATGTCACTTGATAGTGAGAATTTCTATTCGCATTTTATATTTTCTCCCAAAGGGGATATATAATGATGCATTTAGTTCTCCATATTGTTTATGCTTATATTGTTAGAAGCATATATGCCCGTAATATTTACATGTTGCATTTTGATGGGATAAACAGTTACTATTGGTATAAATAACTGTAATGTCCATATTGTGGTTCCTATTGGATCGAACTTTAAGAAATGGAAGCAAGATATAGAGTTTGCCTTTGCAACCACTAAAATATATCTTACTTTGCGTGTTACTTGTCTTGTGACGTTAACTGATAAAAGTACTGAGGTCGAAATTAAATTACAAGGAATGAGAACGTTCAGATCATTTGTGCTTCATATATATAAAGAAAATACTTTATGAGCATCTGTTGAGTGGGCTTCCTGAGTTGAAGAGTGCAAGAGACTTGTTAGATCCTATAGAAAAAAGATATGCAATGTCTGATATTGCAGAAGTTATGAAGTTCTTGGGTGATTTGATGACTATCAGTTATAATTCTATTGAAGGTCTGAAAAAATTTATCCCTAAAATTCTTCACATTCAGTCAAAGCTGCGAGTTTTGGATGTTGATCTGCCGGATAAGTATATTGGTGCATTTTCACTTTACAAGTTGCCTCCTGATTTCAGTCAGATTAAATAAACTTTTATTAGCCTAGACCAGAAGTGGCATATGAATGATCTTATTTCCAAGTGTGTAGCAGAAGAGGAAAAACTAAAGAAAGAAAGAAATGAAGTTGTTTTACTCGTTTCTGGGCCTAATGAGAGTCAGTCATCTCAGTCTCATCACGGTAAAGGCAATGCTGATAAGAAAAGATCGTATAGGCCAAGAAGGAAAGAAATGAATATGGGTCAAGGCTCAGGAAAATGTGACAATGTGGGTCAGGCCCCTGAGAATAAGGAATCTGGGGGTGTGAACAAGTCTTCAGGAAAGTGTCATTTCGATTAGAAACCCGATCATTGAATGAGTAACTGTGTTCAATTCCACAATTGGTTAGAGAAGAAAAAGAAAACTCAAGCCATATTTCATGTACCCTCAAGACTTTAGACACAAGTGGGAACCAAGTAAGCATGAATCCAGACTAAAAGTTGGAGATGATCGTAAAGTTGAAGTCAAGTTTGTGGGAACCGTTTCCCTCATTTTGAGTACTAGTTATGAATTTGTTTTGGAAAACACGTTTTATGTACCGTCTTTTAGACGTAACTTGGTTTCTACATCTCAGCTTGATGTACTGGGTTACGACTTTCATATTGGAAATAAAAAAGTCGTTATGTTGCATCATTCAAAACATATAGGTGATTGTGTTTTGTCCAATGGCTTGTATCAGTTGATGTTGTCACCTGAAGTTTTGAATGAAACTTTTGTTTCTGAATCTTGTATTTCTAAAAGACCTTTGTCTCGTGAAACTTCCTCTTTACTATGGCATAAACGACTTGGTCACATTTCTAAAGAAATAGTAGAATGTTTGATCAAACACAATATCTTGTCGCCTCTTCATATTGATGATCTTGGAGTATGTATTTCTAGAGGTCACCAAAACGGGCGAGTCAAACAGGTCCAACCTAGCCTGCTCGTGAAAAATGCAGGTTTGGGTCGGCATGACCCGTTTGAAAATTAGACCAGGCTGGCCTTGTGAGGTACTGAAAATTTAGACAATTAATTATTTGATTATATATGTTGTAGAGTTGTTGTTGGGTCTAAAATTTGTGAAGAGCCATTCCTCAATCAATAAATCTAATGTGGGCCTCAACTTAACAACACTAAATTATTACTTACATCTAATATTGGGCTGCAAATTGGGGCAACCGAAGGGGTAAGTCTAATTTCTCGTCCCCCTCGACCAAGGGTCGACAAAAGAGATTTCATAACTTGTTGAGATTTCATGCGTGAATCTCTAACCCTAGGGATGCTGAAATAGGGAGAAAAAACACAGACGGAAGACACCACGGAGGAGGGAAAGGACATCCGATCAAAGACAACAAATTGGAAGAAGGTAGATGATCATCCCGTGGTGGTTGGAGGGCTGAGGCGAGGTCTGGCCAATGCTGGACTTGCTCACCCCACAGGTTGCGGTGGAGAGTGTCCGGCAGCCGAAGGATGACACAGAGGAAGCTCGTCTGTGACAGGACCTCAAATCTACTGCTCGGGGGTGCGAAATGAAGAAATCTGGCCCGACCCATTATTCGGGTCTCGGTGTCTTTGAAGAGATAACCCAGCCCATTAATTGGGTCTGGGGCTGCCAGACCCACGTCTCGTGAGTCATTGGGCTTTGAATGAATCGAGCCCACATCTCGTGGGTCTCGTGTGTGTGTGTGGGTGCGCCCGCGGGGATTAATTTGGTAGAAATGTGGATTATCCTAATAAAAACCTTAAGCGTGATTTGATTTTAACCCACATTCTTATTTAAACCTCAATATTTTACTTCCACAATCGGTGTGGGACAATTTCAACACGGAAGGAAATGTGTTTTATGTTTTTGAGTGATGTGTTCATGCAATTTTGTGTTCTGTTTGATTAATTAACGAATGTGTAAATCTGTTCTTCCTGTAAATCATGTCCTGTGTTATCTATGTCAGCTATATATTATTGTGCGATGATTGAGTATGTGATTTGGTTGCGGGATATCAGTCATAGAATTTCAGGATGAAAAATCCTACGAATCTGTCGTTCCTGTGTATATGAGGGGCTATTACAGTTCTGTGCAGTGCTGTGTGTGGAGGAACTATTTCTCTGTCTTATGTGATCTGTGTGAGCAAGGACGATCTCGGTCGAAGGGTGTTTGTGCTCATGAGAGAAAGAGAGTGGTTGTGAGATGTGAACTGCAGTGTCCATGAGTGACGAGTAGGAAAGTGATGACAGAGTGATAGAGTGTTGATCCCGTGAGCGGCAGAGAGAGCTGCGAGGCAGAGAGAATACGTGTGAGTTGCCGTGAGCGGCAGAGAGTGAGTGGCGCCGTGTGAGAGGCCACAAGCAGCTAAAATCGAGTGCAGAGTGAAGAGTGACATACGGTCGTTGGCCGAGAGAGGGAGAGTGACAGAATCTGAGGGGCAGTGGTGCTTGAATGATTCTAGCATAACGTGATGACATGGTAGTCGATGGCTCCTACGTTTTTGCGTGTGGTATCAAATTGTTTCTCTAGTGTTAGAATTGAGCATGAAAAATCCTGCATGTTAATTGTGTGATCGGTTCTTTTGTAAGTTTAATTTGATGGTTTATCGTTTCCTTTCTTCTTGTTGAATGCATACCTTATGGTGGGAGTGGGAAGGAAATGATTTGAAGGAGGGTGATGTGGTTAAATACTTGTTGTGCGAAGGATTAATCTTGAGTTACGACATTAAAACATGATAATTAGTTAATCGGTTAACGAGGGGTAAAGGACGTGTTTCTTCTAATTTTTATTTGAAAGGGTGAGCATGAATTAGGGAACATCATATTGGTGGTATTTTTGGTGTTATGTGTTATTTGATTTAGGTGTTCATTCCACATTATGATCCATGAAGTACTATGTAACGTTATGTCATGTTGGAAGCTATTAATTGTTTTTTTATAGGTGGAAGCTATTAATTGTTTTTTTTGGTATGTGGAAGCTATTAATTGTTGACTGTATTTAGTATTATGACATAGATAATATTACTAGAATTGGGTGATCACCAACAAAGTATGATTATCTATTGGGTTCTTGTGACTCACGAACCTAGCTATATGTCTTTCTTGCAGAGCCGGAACAACGTTGATCTATTTTGCTCGTGACGTGGAAGCAAGAAGTATTAGTCCATTATGAGATGTTTTTATTCGAATTGTTATCGTGCTAGATTGTGTGGCTCTCTTTCTAGATGACATATTGCATGTATTGGGCTTCGACCCCTTATGATTTTTAACGTTTTGAATTATCGACATTTATGTTGACACTTCTTATTTATGATGTGCCGAATAATTAGTTTACGGGTGGGCTCGCGTATGGCGTGTGGACAATATTGTCCTAACGAATCCTAAGTTCACATTACTAAATTTGGGGCTCGTTACAGGCCTGTAATTAAAAACGGGCCAGACTGGGTTGAAATTTTCAGCCTGGCAGGTTAACAGGCTGGTCTGTCTAACTTGTTTTTATTTTTTGTTATTTTTTTTAAATTTTATAATATAATATAATAAAAACTAATTAGTTCAAAACTCAAAACAGATATAACCCATCGACCCGTCAGCCGTTGCTCTTCATCTTCTTCTCATCTTTGTGTCTGTAGCACAACACTAATTTCCGTCATTGCCCTGGTCCTCATCTTAATCATATATTTATGTCAATTTTTTAAAAAAAATAAAAAAATAGGCCAAACATGTTGACCCGTCAAAATCCGTACAGGTTTGGAGCCACCCCATTTTCGACAGGTCGGGTTGGCCAACCCGTTTTGTAAACAGGCTAGCCTGTCCCGACCCATATTTATAAAATAGGTCAGCTGAGTTTCAAAATCTAACCTGCCAACCTGTATAAAACAGGGTAGGTCAGTCTAGTCCGCTCGTTTGGTGACCTCTATGTATTCCTTGTATACATGTCAAGATGACAAAGGTTAAAAAGAAAAGTGGAAAACACAGTTCTGGTGTATTAGAGGTTGTTCGTACAGATATCAGTGGACCTTATACTGGCACGCTATGTTGTAACAAATACTTTGTGACTTTTATCAATAACTTCTCGTGGTATGGCTATTTGTATTTGATTCAAGAAAAGCTTGAGGCACTTGATAAGTTCAAAATTTATAAATTGGAAGCTGAGAAACAGACTGAAAAAGTCATTAAGATTGTTAAATCTGATCGTGATGGTGAATATTATGGAAGATATGATACTACTGGGCAACACATTGGAACATTTGCTAAATACTTACAAGATTGTTGAATTATTTCTCAGTATACCATGCCTGAAAGTCCTGAACAAAATGGAGTTGCTGAATGACGTAACCGCACACTAAATGATATGATGAGAAGCATGATGAGTGGTACGAATTTGCCTGGATATCATTGGGGAGAAGCAATAAAGACTGCATGTTACATTCTGAATTGTGTGCCTAACAAATCTGTTCCCACAACACCTTTTAAATGTTGGGTTGGAAGGAAACCAAGTTTGAATCATTTTCGAGTTTGTGGTTGCCCGGATGAAGTAAGGATTTACGATTCTTTTGAGAAGAAGACTGATCATCAGACTATCTGCTGCTATTTTATTGGCTATCCTCTACATTCTAAAGGTTATCGATTTTATTGCCCTTCTCGTGGTAAAAAGATTGTTGAATCTCAAACGACAAAGTTTTTGAAATTGGACGTTGCTAGTGTTACCAAAAACTATTAACATTAGTGATTGTCATTCAAAAATCAGTGTCTTTGCCATTACCTAGTGAAAGAGATCTTGTGGCGTCTAATCTTACAGATAGCACACAACCATTGAAAGTTGTAATTCAAGATGTTATAGATATTGATGCCCCACCTTTTGATATTCAATAAGATACAGAACTTAGAAGATCAACTAGTGAGAAAAATCACTATTTCTGATGACTATATTGTTCATTTAGGCGAAGTTGATGTTGATATGTCAGAATTGGTCGATCCTTTATCATATAGTGAAGTCATACAAAGTTCACATCATGACATGTGGATCTCGGCTATGAAGGATGAGATGCAATCAATGAAAATAACAATGTATGGGACTAGTTGATCTTCCTGATGGTTATAGACATATTGGCTGCAAATGGGTTTATAAAATAAAGAAAGATTCAAAGAAAAAGTTGAACGATATAAGGCCAAGTTGGCGGCGAAAGGATTCACACAAAAGGAGGAAGTGGATTACAAAGAAATTTTTTCGCCTGTTTCGACTAAAAATTCTTTTAGAATAATTATGGCCCTTGTAGCTCATTATGATGTAGAGCTGCATCGTTAAAACAACTTTTTTGAACGGTGATCTCTCTAAAAAAGTTTATATGATGCAACCTGAAGGTTCTGTTGAAGCCCAAAAGGAGCATCTTGTCTGTAAACCCACGAGATCTCTCTATGGTTTGAAACAAGTATCTCGTCAATGGTATCTCAAATTTGATCAGAAGATTACTTTTTTTGGTTTTGAAGAAAATAAATTGGATGAGTGTGTATATCTCAAAATCAGTGGGAGCAATTTTGTATTTCTCCTTCTATATGTTGATGATATCCTCATTGCAAGCAGCAATCGTGAGTCGTTGATTAAAATCAAGCAGTTCTTGTCAAGGACCCTTGATATGAAAAATTTGGGGAATCTTCCTATGTCATTGGGATTGAGATTTATCATGATATAACTAAAAAAATATTGGGACTTTCTCAAAAGACATATATTGATCGTATTCTTTCCATGTTTAACATGCAGAATTGTACACCTGGGAGTGTACCAACTGGAAAAGGTGATAAATTTTGTTTGAGTCAATGCTCCATGAATGAGCTTGAGAGGCAATCCATGATTATTGTGCATTATGCTAGTGCAGTTGGAAGTTTAAACTATCTTCAGGTTTGCACAAGACTTAATATTTCTTTTGTGACTAGAGTTCTTGGTAAATATCAAAGAGATCCAGGACATGAACATTGGATTACTGTTAAGAAAGTGGTAAGATATTTGAAGAAAACCAAAAATTACATGCTTGTATATTGTCATGCTGATCATCTCGAGGTTATAGGATACTCTGATGCTGACTTTGTTGGATGTTCAGATGCTCTAAAATCCACATCCGGATATGTATTTATGTTGGCTGGCACGGCAATATCATGACAAAGTAAGAAATAGACACTTGTGGCTTCTTCTACGATGCAAGTTGAGTTCATTGCTTGCTATAGTACTGTTGTTCATACCGTGTGGTTGACAAATTTGATTTCAAAGTCTCATGTTGTTGATTCTGTAGCTCAACCCATAAAGATATATTGTGATAAGAAAGTTGCAGTGTTCTTTTCAAAGAACCATAAAATATCTAGTGGGTCAAAGCACATAACTGTCAAATATTTGGCTGTTGGAGATTTCATAAAGAGAGGTGATATAATAATTGACCAAATACAGACTGGAGGTATGTTGGCTGATCCCTTTACAAAAGAACTTCAACCCGTTGTTTTTACACAACATATTGAGAGTATGGGTCTTTTGGAATCTTCTGATGTGGTTAGTTAGTGGCAGTCTCATGTTGTTAATGTTAACCTCTTATTTTGAGACTTTTGGCTCATGAATACACGCATCTTTTATTTATAATGCCTATGTTTTTTCATTATATATTCATGATTATTTCAGGCGTTCATATTGTTTAGAACGCCATGTTGACTTTGTTGTCTTATATGTATATGTCCATACTGATACAAGACTTGATGTTGCCCGTATATCTTCTATTGGACATAAATTTTGATAAGATATATAGGAAAACCATTGATATTTCCTTGCATATGGTTATGAGCAGAGATTTTTCTTGCGCTTATTGATTGGCACTCTTCATATTGTGTTTAGGAGAGATGTTGTCAATGGTATTCCGATTTCTCTAGCTCATATAGTCCTTTGAGCATATTGTGGAGAAATCATACTGTAGAAGTTCAATCTTCTTCATTTTGTTGTTAGAAGAGATCATATTGTTAACTTCTAGATTTCTTAAGCCTATTTAGATCCAGACATATTGTTAAGAAATCATATTGAGGACTGATGGTGAAATAGCACTTATGTGGTCACTATTTCTTGTTATTTCCTGCTACACTACCAGACTAACTCCATGTCGGCAAGATTGGGGACGTGTGGTTATTGGTTGGTTGAATGTCATTAAACGGCATGATATTGATCCATAAGTTTTGGGCTATAATTGTGATCATAATGTAAGCCCAATATATCTCGTGGTCCAATGTGGTTGGCAATTAGTATAGGCTTGTTAAGTTGGTTCAAAACTTAATGGATAGGATTGTGGGTCCAATATTTTGTTATTGGGCTAAGTCCCTTCTCCTATTTATCCTATTTTTGAGAATAGATATGAAGAAGAAGACTTTCCTCTCTGCGCGGTTTCCTCTATTTGGTTTTTTTGATGGCGGGTTTCATCCCACAAGGTGCACAGATTCTTATTTGATGTTGTAGACTTCAAATATGCTACAGATTATTTGCTTACATTCAAGTCACCGACAACACCACATGAAAAAATTCTTGTTCCTCCGACACCCCAAAAAACTTAGTACAAATCGCAACGTAGAAGGGAAAAACGTCGCCTCCACCCATTCCTCGTCGAAAACGTCGCCTCCATCGATTGCTCGTCGGAAACATCGCCTCCACCGATTGCTTGTCAGAAACGTCGATTCGAATTATCTGACCATATATAGCGAGATGGTGCTGCCGCATGGCTTGTTGTTGTCCATCTTCCTCTCGACCAGAATCGTATAAATGCCTCCATTAGCTAGCGTATCGGCCGTGAGTGGTTTATGCTTGGCGGAGTCGTAGCCTGAGTGGTGGCTAATTGGACTGAGATGCGGTGGATTGCTAGCAATGTGCGGCTGAACTAGTGAGAGGATGTTCGGAAGGAAAGAAGATAGTAAAATATTAAATTCATAGTCACCTGAAGCGCTTGAGGTTTTGTTCAATCTGGGTTGTCAAATTTTAATTCAACAGTCCAAATAATTTGTGCAACCCGATAAACAAATGTCCAACAAATAAGTATCATCCATGAAAAAATTTCAACTTTATTAGCTTGTCGGCATCTTTTGCATTTTACTTTTTATATATATGAAAATTTTGTTGACCAAAATAAAAAAAATAAAATAAACTATTACCATCACCAAAGAGGAGGTAGACCAATTTAGTATTCCTTTGATATATATGAAAATTTTGTTGACCAAATATTTTAGAGATTCTAAGAATTATTTATTACCTCAATTGGATTGAAGTCCAACTTCACTGCAGGATTAGTGGCCAACAAGCATACTCTTTTTGTGCCACCATAATTTATGTTCATGCAATAGAAAGAAAATAATTTTATGAATATTTATGACTGTAACTTTTTAGCTCCTATATTTCTTTATGTATAGTTTATTCTACATTAATTAAAATGAAACTTTCTAGATACTAGA
>JAOYMZ010092330.1:0-10611 GCA_025802335.1 Pinguicula primuliflora
AATAATTAATATTTGCCTAATTAAAAAATTTAACTATATATTAAAAATACCTTAAGCTTGAAAAGCTTTAATCGATCAGATGCTGTCGAATAGTCTCTTCCTTGCCAATCAGAGATGTGTTATTTGATGTTGTGGTGTTGAAAACGAAAGGTGGGGGGTATATATAGGGATGGCCACGCGGGTTGCTTCCGCGCGGCCTAATTCGTATTCCCGCCCATACGTAATGGGCAGGAAAAGTACTGCGCAGAATGCATCTGCGCGCCCTCCTTAATGACGAATTAAGGAGGGCGCGTGGAAGGAAGCCGCACGGATTAGTGTCCGCGCGGCTTGCATCCGCGCGAGGCCCTGCCGCGCGGATACAACCCGCGTGGCAGGGCAATTTAGCAACGCTATCGAAAAAATATGGCACAGATGCAAATTTTCCGGAACTCAAGCTTCTTGATATAGATTTTTGGTCCATATTCATTAACGGATGCAGTTCTACAGACCCCAGAATTCAGGCAGTTTCTGTGTTTCAGAATAATTAATTTTATTTAAGACAATTGACAAGAATGATCTTTTTTCTTCCAATATGAAATAATAGGGATATTTTGGTCAATTCATGATTTTTCCAATTTAGTATTAGGATAAGTGAACGCATGTTACGATAATGAATCTTAAAGGAATTGGGATATAAATTTGCCCGAGTGAACAACATATTAGTTTTAAATCCGTATTAGAATCAGAATACAAATTTTCATAGTGAAGACACCCGGTGTACACTATTATCCTAGACAATACAATCTAAAGTTATTGTTTTTTTATTAACATCTGTCTTTATGAAAGTTACCTGTTAATTTGTGAAATATGAAACATAGTTTTTTGCCATACTGCCATGATACGTGAGAAGTGCATAATGAAATCTAGGCCTAGAATTTGAGCAACGTAAAAAACAACTTATATTACTTAATCTAGGTAGCAACCCTACATCCTTGCAGAGAACCAGGAGTAGGGATCTATGTTCAGTCCAGGAGTTATGGTACGGCTTCATCTGAGTTGTGTAAGAATGTTGAAGAGGACCGGCCAACGTTGTCTCTCTGTATAAGGACTCCAACAGAAGCTGGCATGTTTTTTTGGGTAAGAATGTGATTTCCGAGACTGTAAACTAACAGATTTGGGATACTCAGGTAGTAAATTTACATGGTGTAACAACAGAAAACACAATAAAACAATTTTTAAAAGACTAGATATCGTTCTCATATCTGAAAGTGGGTACTAAACAGACCTGTGGCAACTGTAAAACATCTTCATAGGGCTCTTTCAGATCATGCACCCCTCCTTGTCTCAATCTCCAACAACTCTATTAAAACTCCCAGTAGATTCCAGTTTCAAAACTTCTGGACATCCCATCCAAACTTTTATGAAACTGTCCAACGCTCTTGGGAACAACCAATAAATCAATTGAATCCAATAACATCATTTGGTCTAAAACTCAAGAGGCTAAGAGAAATACTTAGAAAATGGAATAAAAATACCTAGGGAATGTATTCCAAAACATAAAAAATTTAGAAGATAATCTATTAAGACTTGAGTCTTTATATGAAAATTCAAGATGTTAACCAGACAGAATTCAGTGGATCTAAGCACAACAAGATTTCAAAATTAACCTGGAAGTTGAAGAAACCCTTTGGAAACAAAAATCCAGGATAAAATGACTTAAACTGGGTGACAAGAATACTGCTTTTTTCCATAAAATAGTTAAAATAAGAAGATTCAAAGCCTGTGCTTACACTTTAAGAGATGACTCTGGAAACTCAATCAGCAAAGATGACACTCGAAACGCTTTCATAGAACATTTCAAATCTCAATTAACAGAAGAGAACAGCTATCAGGAAAACTTACTAATCAATAACATCCCAAAAATAGTAACCTCAATCCAAAATGAAACACTATCTAAATGGCCTGAAGAAGATGAAATCAAAAAAAAAGTGTTTGGCATGGATGGAGAAAGTTCCCCTGGTCCAGATGGATTTCCGGGATCTTTCTTCACCACATGCTGGCCAATCATCAAACAAGATATAGTAAAAGTTATTCATTACTTCTTTGTTGGAGGAGAACTGAACAGCTCCATAAGCAGCACTTTAATATGTCTTGTTCCAAAAGTTGACACTCCTACAAAATGCACACAATTCCGTCCAATCAACCTGTGTACCTTCGTAGGTAAAATCATCACGAAAATTCTCTCAAACAGACTTTCAACAATCCTTCCCCACATAATTTCACCAAACCAAAGCGGTTTTGTCAAAGGTAGAAACATTACGGATAATAGCCTCTTCGCACAAGAAATGCTCCACTTCTTGAACAAAAAACAAAGAGGACATAATCTAGCTATTAAAATAGATATGAAAAAAGCTTTTGACAAAATTTCCTGGATCTTTATCACCAAAGTTCTTCGTAGATTTGGTTTCTGTGAGACCTTCATTGACATGGTATGTTGGAGCATCTCTGCTCCAACATTCTCCATCCTACTCAATGGTCAAGTCTTCGGTTACTTCAAATCTACAAGAGGTCTTAGACAAGGGGACCCACTATCCCCGAGTTTATTCATCCTTGCTGCTGATGTTCTCTCAAGAAGTTTAAACAACTTAATGCAGTCACACCCCCAAATAACTTAAAAAGACCCACCAAGATGTCAAAAGATATCACATCTAGCATTTGCTGATGATGTGATTATCTTTACAAACGGTAACAAAAGATCGCTTACCAAAGTAATGAATCTCCTAAAACAATATGAAAACATTTATGGCCAAAGAATAAATCTACAGAAAAGCTTCTACTACATCACTGGAAAAGCCTCGGGCAGATCTATCCAAAACATTAAAACCTCATCTGGAATGACACAAGGCCACCTGCCAACAAAATACTTAGGGATTCCATTGTATGTAGGAAGGAAAAAAAACTGAAATTTTCACAGAACTAATCACAAAGATTCAAGACAGAATCAACTCCTGGTCAGCCTCATATCTATCCCCTGCTGGGAGACTCCAACTTATCAAATCAGTACTTCAAATCATTCCAGTGCATACCTTCCTATCACTTCAACCCAACAAAACAACAATCAAAAGAATAGAAAAAATATTCTCTGATTTTTTCTGGGGTTGGGAAATCAAAAAAAGGAAGTTACATTGGATTTCATGGAAAAAAAATATGTCGAGGGCCTAGGTATCAGAAGAATCCAAGACTCAGTGAATGCTTTTACCGCCAAACTATGGTGGAATCTTAGATCCAACTTCTCCCTCTGGTCGTAGTTTATGATCAGCAAATATAGAATTCTGCATCAGACACAGACTAAGGCTTCAGACTCTCACATCTGGAGAAGAATCTGTAAGCTAAAATTGGTTTTCAATGATCTTATCCACTGGCGTATTGGAATTGGCACTATAAACATCTGGATGGATCACTGGATTACTGGTGGATTACTATGTTCTTTTATATCCCCATCTCACACTGTCACTCAAGTAAAAGACTTAATATCAGAAAGACGGTGGGATCGTTCTATAATCCATCAGGAATTCAGCAACCCTCGGCTAGTCCAAAAGATTCTAGCTACAAGAATAAACTCTGGTCCAGACATCCCATTATGGAAGCCTTCAGTTTTAGGTTGTTTCACAAACTCTTCAGCTTGGGAGAATATTCGATTCAGATCCCCAACCGCAGATATCGATTCGTTTGTATGGGATAACTTGTAGCCTCCCAGTGTGAGCTTATTCATATGGAAAGTTCTGAAGAATGTTATTTCAGTAGACACCAACCTCAAAACCAAAGGAGTTCAGATCGCCTCTATATGTCACTGTTGTTCCACTAGACGTCAAGAAGAGTCTCAGATTCATATACTAATGTGGGGAGAATTGGCTTCTCAAGTATGGTCCTACTTTGATATTATAATCTGCCCAAATAACGCAGCAAGGATCTTCAGTAATATAGAGAACAAACTCACCTTCTGGCACTCTATACAACAAGGCAAAACAACTCAGAGTATATTAAAAATTCTCCCATCTATTATATGTTGGATGCTTTGGAAAGGAAGATGTGAAGCTCGGTTTCAAGGGAAGTGCAGATCATCCATGAAAATTATTAACCTTATCATTGCTAACCTCAAGTCTGTAGTTTCTATTTTCAATCGACAGGTAGTTGCAGGTTCCCCAGAGATCTCCCTTCTATGCAAGCTCCAAATGAATATCCCAGTAGTGAACAAACCCAGAAAGCAAGCACACAAGTGGAACCCTCCAGCCCTAGGCTCAGTCAAGCTCAACATAGGTCTATATAGCTCCAAGCACTTTAACATATATGGAGGAGCATACGTCGTGAGAAATGAATCGGGAGAATTGCTAACAGCTAAGACATGGCAATTAAATACAGCTTATCCTATAGAAGCAGAAGCTGAATCTCTCTGTAAGTCTATTCTCGAAGTATCCAGTTTGTTTCATGTACAGGTCCTTGTTGAATCAAGATGTCAAGGTTTCAAGCATCACTTATCAAACCCTTTACAAAGCAACTGGAGATTCAGAGATAAGATGGAAGACATTCAAAAATTATTCCTTTCCAACTCCAACCTCAAGCTCCAACACTGTCCAAATGGTGCCAACAAACTCGCAAGAGATGCTGGCAAAATGGGGTGCCACACATGGATCCTGCACGTTTCAGTTGAACTCCCTTCCAGCATCCGTACTTACACTCGCCAACAAGGAAGCAACAACAACATACATCAATTTGTTGTCCAGAACTCAGCCACTACATTATACTACATGACATACATCAAAAAGTGGGAGTTACAAGCAGAAAGAAGCTCACCAGAAGGAAAGGTACATGTTCATTTCAATTTATTCTGTATTGTAGGTTCATCAGTTCAAACCAGCTCTCCTCCTGCTCAAACTCAGCTACTACAAACTCTAGATTTATACTCTTCATTCAAGTGGTTTGTAATAGCGTACTTAAATTTTATTCATTTCATAAATGTTAGGTTAACGATGTACGAACATTTCGGCTCATTAGTAGCTATTTTTACATTAAAGCATAACCCCGGCCGAGACCAAAGGACGGGTTTTAACAAAAATAAATGAATGTGATTTCCATATGTTACCCCCCATTTGGCCAAGACTACAGCCACCTTGGCTTCCTTCTTGCAAGGGGACAGGGTGGGTAGATTAGCTACAATCAACAGTTGCCTAATGACCAGTATCTGATCATGTATGATCCATCGATGGCCTGAACGGCGGAGTATATATCATGAAGAATGTCGGCCATTGATGTTTCAGTGTAAATGGAGAGGTCCGGCAGCTCTATCATTAGTTGTATCCCTTTTACTATAGTGTCCACTCTTGCTTCATTGATGGAGCCACTGTTCAATTTACATGTTCTTGCAGCAAGCATCTGACCGAGATGATAGCTTAAAACATCCGCCTCCTGCAATTGAAATCATCAATATAAAAACTTATGTATAGGAAATCATCCCTGTACATGGCAAGCTGTAGAGAGTTTATTGATGGAAACTCCGAAATCATCAATAAAAGTTTCTTCCAAACGGAGAGCATGTGGCAAGCTAATGGTATATTGGAAGTTGGTGGCAAATGTGGTGAAGGAGGAACAAAGTTAAAGGTTGTCAACATGTACTCTACGGAAACATACAAAGGAAGAGAATCTTATGGTCAAACCTAGTAGACAGAATACAACAAGATGCAGAGTATATATATGTTGTCTATGTTATGCCGTGATTATAATGCACTCCGAAGCACAAAAGAGAAAAGGGACAGGACAAGAAATCCGCCAAGAGAAATACAACAGTTAAACTAGTTATCGCATACCCTAGGTAGAGGTGAAGAATCAAACCCGGTGCGCAGGTGCGCACCACCGCCCCGCCTCACCGATGGTGTGGTGCCGCGGTTTAGGGTTTAGGGTTAACCGGCAGTGCACCACCGGTTTTCCCTTTTTTTTTTTATTTTTTTCAGCCAATGGGGAAGTGCAACATCACTTTCCCATTGCACTGTCCATTGTCTTCTCTAGCGGTGCTCCGCCGAGCACCGCCGGAGATGACTATTTTTTTAACAATTTTTTTTTATTTTTTTCAGCCAATTGGAAAGTGTGCTCACCACTTCCCCATTGCATTGTTCATGGTCTTCTCCAACGGTGCTCCTCCAGATCACCGTCGGGGAAGATGTTTTTTTTAAAAAAAATTAGACTCCGGAGAAGGCGTTCATTTTACCTACCGAGAAGACGTTTTTGCTGGCTCTTCCTCCTACCACCACCGCCCTCCAAGCCTCCGAACCGCACAGTCCTCCTTCCACCACCGCCGGAGCCATAACCAGGAAGAGAAGGTGAGTTCCCGGTTTCCCAGTGCACCGCACCGGGAAACCGATGCACCGCACGGTGCTACACTGCGCGGTGAAATATTCTGGCGGTGCCCACCGCCCCGCACGGGCACCAAACTTTCTGCTCTAATGCTAGGACTGATCTCCTTACTATTGCTGTTACATAAGTATACTTGGTGCCCGCCATGCGAATCAAGTGCTAGTAGATTGAACAAATATCTAGTAATTGAAAACTACCTCTAGAAATGGTCAGACTCTGCTCAGATCTCTCTAGACCGATTAAACTCAGATCCCTGTCCCATTGTGTTGCTGAATTACCACCAAGATTGGGGCCCAAAATCACTGAAAGTTCTGCGTGGTTAACACATCCAATGTGTGAAAGCTTCATACAAAGTACATGGACATCCCTAGAGGTAACAGGGACTCCCAGTTTTGTGATTCACAATAAGCTTCATAAACAGACTAAAGCAAGCTTTGAAAACCGGGAACAAAGAGGTTTTTGGAATATTGCACACTACATAACAATCTCTTTCTCGTGTTGTCTTTTTTGCAAAAAATAATGTGGATAAAGGAACCCTTCCCATTTGGGAACTCCCGCAGCTTCCTACATATGCTTGTTTGAACAGTTCCCTATTCCCACGAATGGAGCAAATGCAAATGCGAATCTGACAGTTTCAATTTCTTGTAATTATTGTGAAGTCTTCCTCAAAGTCTTTGGGTAGTAGTGTTCCATTAAAGAATGAATTGGCAATTGGCATGCCCCAATTGTTATTCTTAGGATGAGTGATTCATACCACAAATTTTCACACACGAATTGTTCATCCCCACTTCTAAGCGCGTACATATACATTGATGTGTGTGGGCCCCATCCCATCTGAGCGTGGGTGAACAATTTGTGGTGAAATGATTCTTGGTCAAATCTTAGGCTGTTAAGAAGAAACATTTAATTATCAACAAATTATCGATTAATTGTAACAAATATATTTACAAATTATGTAATTTATTTAATTCCACAAAGCACAAATTTGCAATAGTACTATACTATAGAAAAAAATTTAAGGTCAAGACCAATATGTTCCCGAATCAATGACTATATTCTAATTGTAGTTTTATATGTTCTTATGTAACGACTAAGATCCATTAATCTTGCAAACTGAAGTTGATATGTGATTTCTCACATACAAAAGCCAATGTATCTCGACGTGTCTCCATTCAAATGCTTCAACAACAATAAAAAATAATAAGGGGGCCATATCATTGAGTGATATAGCAGAGTGCATATGCTGTCACCAATAATTATTGGTGCTACCACAACACGAGTACATTAGGAGTGCAATTCTGGAGTTAGTTATATATCATATACGGGTCTATTTATTGTGTTAGATAGCGTGTGATTTTGATTGTTTTCGCAGTTTTTAACCACCGGAATTAAATATTGTGCCTTCTTTACAGCGAAATTGATTACAATCGTTTCCACCGGTCAAACTTATGTAATCCTCATTTTTCGGCAAAATGTAGATTTGGAGCGTTATTCCTATCCACTCTGATATATGTGATTGGTAGACTTACAAACTAATAGACTGACAAAAGACGAAAATATCCTTAACACTTTAACTAAATTACATTGCGTCCTAATATGTATATATATGAAATCCAACTCTCAAAAGTCCCAATTTGAGTGGACGACCTGGGGCGTTATTTGGGTGTACCACTTATTCATAATCGTATCTCTCGGGGAACCTTTGCACGCTTCTCAGATAAAATGAAAAAGAGATCGCAGGCATGGAGGTCGAAGAGAATATCTTTAGCTGGAAGACTTGTACTATGTAAGTCAGTTTTATGTTCTATCCCAGTATACCCTATTCAGTTAGCGAGCTTCCCTGTCTCGGTATGTGCTGAAATGGATGAGATTATCCGGGATTTTATGTGGAATAATGTGCCTGATCAGCCTAGGCAACCTTTGATCGCTTGGAACAAAATATGTTTAGCAAAGGATTGTGGTGGCCTCGGGTTGAGGAGTTTCAGAGATATTAATAAAGCCTTCATGTTGAAATTGGCATGGGAATTTATCACGTGTCCTCATAAGCTGTGGGTTCAGGTTTTTCAAGCCAAATATAATCTTTCTGGGGCTAAGTTTAGTGAGCATCAGCTATAGCATACGGGATCACATATTTGGCGACAATTGAGAAAGAATATGCCTTTGGCTAAGCAACATATTCGGTGGGTGATTGGGGATGGGTGTAATGTGTTGTTTTGGCAAGATATATGGTATCCTTTTGATCAGCCCATTCATCAAGCTGCATTAATTCCGCTCTCGGCCCAAGAGCTGGATCGGCGAGTGCTAAGTTTCTGTTTACCGTCTGGGGATTGGAATGTGGATGAACTTGAGTCTTGTCTGCCAGTGGAAATTGTAAATAAAATTCTGGCCATACCTCCTCCACACCCAGCGGATGGCCAGGATGTATGCTCATGGTTGCATTCTGCTTCGGGTGTTTTTTCTTGTTCTAGTGCTTTATCCGAGGTAATTGCGCCTTGTGGAGTTTCTGTTACGATACCGTGGACAAAGGTGTGGAGTCTTCAAACATCGGAGCAGATTAAGTTATTCATCTGGAAGGTACTTCATGGTGCGTTGTGGACGAATTAGGAGCACTTTAGAAGGGGTATTACTCAATCCCCAGATTGTATCCTTTGCCCGGCGAACGAGTCTGTTTTGCACATCCTAAGGGACTGCAAAAGAAGCAGACAACTCTGGTTATCTCTTACACCTTCTATCCCTACCCCTTTTTTCTCTATTCTGAATTGTACAGATTGGATTTTGGATAATATTTTTGCTTCAAAGTATTCACAGGATTGGTGTGCCCTATTTGCAACGGCCTGCTGGAAACTCTGGACATTCAGGAATGAGATGGTTTTTCAATCTAAAGTTTGCTCTAACAGTGTTTTAAGCTCTTGTATTCAGGCTTATTTTTGGGAAGCAAAGAAGGCTCTAGAATGGATGAATAGGGGACGTAGCAGTAGAGGAAATCCACCAAATTCAGCATTTGGTCAGTCTGAAGCAATCCTCTCATCAGCTTCAAGTTTGTTGGTGGCATCTAATCCTTCTTTGGCCAGTGTCATATGCTTCTGTGTAGATGCTGCAGTAGTTCGTAGCTCAGGGGTGGCTGCGTGCGGAGGATATCTTCGGAATGCCTCGGGTGAGTGGCTGTTGGGGTTCTCAATTCGGTTAGGCATCTTCTCGGTAGTAAAAGCCGAATTATGGGCACTCTTTTATGGACTTTGTTCTCTTCTGCCTTCTCATGCCAAAAACTGTTGATTCAATCAGACAGCATTTCGGCTATTGCTATTGTTTCGGGTTGCCAAGTGAATTTAACAGTTGGGAACCTGGTACATCTGATACATTGCAAGTGAATTTCGGCTAAGGCATGTTTCTCGTAGTGTTAATCTGTTGGCTGATCAATTTGCAAAAGCGGGTCTTTCCAACGTTTCCCGGAATCTGCATGTTTTCTTTCAAGACCCATCCCTTTCGTCTGGGGTGTACAAACCAGCGGACCGTATAATTGATGTTCACTCTACTGATATATGGGGACTTCATCAGGATATGGCACTTCTATTGGGGTTTCACAATGGGGAGCGGATTGGAGTTATTGGTTTGTCGGATGCCACTGGTGTTGGGGCTTCGTCAGTCACAAGGTCAGATCTTTCTTTGGATGTGGGCTTTCAGTATGAACCTCCGTGAACTCTGTTGTATGGTGTGTAGTGGCCGGAAGGGCCTCCCGTGTATGTAAAACAAAAGTCCCAATTTGACAAACACGACGAAATTAGATTTCCCTCCTGACGAACCCTAGATTTTATGCCTTCTCAATTTCACAGCCTCTCGGTGATTACATGGTATGTTCCGCATAATTCTCACATCCACGTCGCAAAGCATTTATGAACCCTAGCTTTGGTGATGAATTGTTCGGTTTATATAGATTTATCAGTGAACCCTATTTCGGTTTCTAGGTTTATGAATTATTCGATTTCTGGGTTTACGAATTGTTCAATTTCTAGGTTTACGAAATTTGCTTATGTTTGTTTATGTGTTTATGTTACAAACCCTGATTTATGTATTCATGTTACTGTGGGTTTACGAATTTTGCTTATGTTCGATGATGAATTGTACTTATGCTTATGAATTGTACTTGTGTGTGGGGTGGGTGGGGGGGGGGGAAGGAGCAGGATGCAAATAATGGAACTTCCTCTGCGCAAGCCCCAATGGAGACCTCAG
>JAOYMZ010092331.1:0-10610 GCA_025802335.1 Pinguicula primuliflora
AGAAGTCTTTATAGATCTAATCTGGAGAAATGTTTCTAGTCCAAATTTTTCTATTCTCTTTCAAGGCCAGATCCACGGTTTTTTCAAATCAACTAGAGGTTTCCAGCAAGGAGATCCACTCTCCCCTAGCCTGTTCATAATCTCTGGAGGGGCTGAGCAAAAGTTTAAACCGCAACATAGAGCTAAATCCAAATCTAGACTACAGTGTTCCTAATGGCTGTCAATCCCTCTCACACCTTGCTTATACTGATGATCTCATTCTATTCACTAGAAGCACTAGGAAGTCTTTAAAATTAATCATGGACTGTCTCAAGGCATATGAAGAATTCTCTGGCCAACAAGTTAATATCCAAAAGAGTAATTACTATTTTGGATATCCTCACATGCTTCCTCTAGAACAATCCAACAAGCTAAAAACTTAACAGGAATGAGAAAAGAATCCCTCCCCATGACATACTTAGGGTGCCCTCTATACTCTGGTAGAAAAACTGAAGCACTGTTTACCCCCCTGATCAATAAAATTCAACATAGGCTAGATGGCTGGCAAGCTTCCATGCTATTTATAGAAGGAAGAATTATACTGGTTAGACATGTACTTAACAGCATGCCATTATATTTGTTGATGTCTTTAGCTCCAAGTCTGGCTACAATAAAGAAAATAGAGATGATCTTCTCTGATTTCTTATGGGGCTGGAACAAAGGAGAGAAGAAAACTCACTGGAAAAGGTGGCACCATCTTTGTCTACCCCCTTCAGAGGGTGGACTGGGAATAAGGAAAATCCAGGACCAAATAACTGCTTCAGAGGGTAGAACCTAAGACAAGGACAGTCTCTTTTGGCAAGATTCATGACTTCAAAATATAACAGGGGCACTGTTCTTGTTAAAGCATCAACAAATCCATCAGACTCACATGTCTGGAAAAGACTCATTGCAGTACAATCTGTAATGACCAACAACATTAGATGGGGAATAGGAGCGGGCTACATGAGCTTTTGGTGGGATAAATGGTTGGATCACTTCATTTTGGGTGCTAGTCTCACAGTAACTCACTCCTGAGATTAGGCCAATCCTGGAATCTGTCCATGTTAGAAGAACTGCTGCCTAACTATCCAGAACTGATACAAAGAATTATCTGTCACCCCATTAATGGAATCCAAACAGATGAGGCTATCTGGGAACCGAATGATAACGATCTCTTCTCTGTGGCATCAGCATGGAATCTGTTCCGGCACAAAGCGCAAAGTTCCTCCAAATTAAAGGATTGTTGGAATGTCCAGATCCTAATAAAATAAGTTTTAATCGTTGGAAAGTTGAGCATTGTATTATGGCAGTGGATTTATCCCTGAAAACTAAAGGCATCCAACTGTGCTCAAGATGTTCGTGCTGCTGGTTCAATCCACAGGAAGAATCAATGCACCATCTGTTTCATGAGGGGGAAATAGCAACAGAAGTGTGGTGCTTCTTTGAGCTAATTATGGGTATCAATCACTCAGCATCTATGGTAGCACGACAATGCATTTGGAAAACTGTGGAAGGAGTTGAATCCATAAGATTTCTAACTAATATGCTATCTTCTCTAATCCTTTGGTTTATATGGACAGACGGGTGCAAGCACAGATTTGAGAGCCGTATGTTTACAAGTACTCAGGTGATATCAGATACATTAAACATGCTCAGACAACTTGTCGGTACAATCTCCATCAAAAGCAACACATCTACATCCGCTAGGACAAGGATCAGCATACTGGGAATTCCAGTAATCATCAAGTCCACTGGACTGATAACTGGTAAAAAAATGGGTACCTCCTCCTTCCCCGGCTCATTTTAAAGCTAACATTTGTGGTTCTTACTTCATAAGCACAGGTCTCTCCGGGGCAGGAATGGTAATAAGAGACTACTTTGGGAACATCTTATCTGCTTCATGCTGGTGGCTGCAGAGTGACTCGAAAATTTGTGCTGAAGCGGACGCACTGTGCAAGAATGACACGATTCTGTCGGGTATCCAAGCTGTGGATCTCCAGCTAGAGCTATCCTCAACCTCTCTTCTTCCAGCAATAGCAGGAACAGCTCCGAGATGGCGCATACAACAACAGGTAAGCGAAATTAAAATGTTGTTGTCCTCCGCCCTGATTCCTCTTCCGTTACTTTGCAGGCCGTCAGCGAACCGGTTGGCACAAAAGCTCTCCTTCACAGATGCCACAATACCGACAGTCATTGCACAGATCGCTTAGCAAGAGAAGACAATCAACCACACTGGGAATTCTATGCTTACAACTACTGCATCTGGACAAACACCTGCAGATTCCAGACATATCAGAAATTAACCCGAGTTGGATCCACACTAGAAGTTCAAGACCTCTAATTCAAATAGACAATGGCTCTAGCATAACCTATTTCTGTAATTTTTTGGTTATTAGTTTTATTGGGCTTACTACATGTAAACATAATATTTGGTGAAGTAGGACGGCCACCTAATAAAAAAATACATGTTGGTGTGGGGGTCTCACTATGTATGAATGTGTAAAACACAAGCATATTACTCTGGATTTGTGATGAAATGCAGAAGAAATAGATGTAAATAAAACTTCCTTCTTATTAGAATCACGGACAGAGAGTATTTTTACAGTATTCTCTCATACAAGCACACTGAATATAACTGCCTAGACTGGTATTTATACAAACAAGAATTAACCATTAATGAATCAATGGTCAAAACTAAATCTGCCATGAGGACACGGATTATTGAGCTGGCGATGATCTGTCAATCCCTCGGTGAGCTGGCAATGAGCTGGCAGTGATTCTTTGTAAGAAAGTCTGATGTATGTATAACCTATGCACATTTTAACAAAATGTGAGTGGATATGCAATAGAGGTGTGTGGTGGAAGATTATATGGATTTTGCTATATTATGATATTTTTGCAAACAAATCCATATGATATCCCGGGTGACCGAGTCCCATTGATTTTGTGTTTATTTGATGCATTGTCGTCGGTATTTTACATCAAGTCAATTGCGACAAAAATGTCAAATTATTAAAAGCCAAATTTTTTTACCGTTTATTATTTTTTTCAACAAAAATAACTCAATTATTAAATAATCGTACTTAAAGGACTCCAAAAAAAATAACGAATTTTGATTTTACCAACTATATTGCCAGGAAAACAAAAACTAAAACCAATAATGAGTTTACAATGCAAAAATTAAACTAAAGTCGAACTATTATTACATGCATTCCATGCTGGTGTCATGAGTTCATTGCTTAATGAGCTTATATTCTTATCAAGGCTCTCGATATTGACTACTCCAATACTTTTATGTTTAAGTCGTTAATTTGTGATCGAATTTAAATAGCTTAACTGATGAGGTAAAATAATATACTGAAAAAAAAATCAGCAATAAAACTGCAAGAAAAGCACGTGACAACACATTATTAGATGATCATTAAGTGTGGATATCCCATTGTCAAAGGTATGCTACCCATGTATGTTCTTGTGCTTTTTCTGTCCCTTTAGTGTATCAACTCTTACTGGTGAGTTTGGTACCTTCTAATGTGGAGCTAAAGGATTCAATACATTTACTTATAAAAAAAAGTTGATAATTGTGACTTGCATGCACCAACTTAAAGAAGAGTGTTATTGGGCCATTAGTATGGCTCATGTATATATATCTATCATATAAAAACCTATAAAAATAAAAGAACATTTTCACTATTAGGAAAATATTGCAAGCAGATATATAAAAATATCACTATTATTTTTCAAGGGAAGTTTCGAGTCTCCTTCACTACTAAAGGATCCTCCACTGCTTACAATTGCATTAAACCAAATGAGTTACCCCAGATCCCTAATATCCATGCACGATATACGAACATTTGTGTTGAACCCATCGGAAAGTATTATAGATCGAGGCCTTCACCCTCCCTTCAATCCCGTATGCCTTGTAACGCAAAATCCTCTGTTTTTGCTTCACGTCTGCATTCCGGTGACATTTTATTTTCGAAGAGGAGGAAATAGCTTTCAATGGGGCGGCGCGTGAAGGACCACAACCGCTGTAAAGAATGTGATGATTGTTCGTAGCCGGGGCAGCGTTGGCGGCAGGGGTGATAACGGTGATGCCTATCGCCGAAGATGTGCAACCCTCCATTCTTCCCATCTCGTGAGAAGGGGGAAAGAAAGAATGTTAAAAAAAGGGAGAAATAAACGAGAAGATGTTTGGCTTGTTTGAATGGTCCATATGCTGTCCTAATTTTTTTTGTGTAGGACAAATAAGTAGAGGCCAACCTTAAATTTCTCCAATCTAGCAAAGCTATGAAGGTGGAGCATATACCAAATTGCTTATAGAACCATCTAAAAGACTAAAGTATTAGATTTAGTTAATTGCATTTAATGAGGGGAGGGATATGAGTTCGAGTATGGGTGGTTTGCCGTGGGTTTAATGCACGTGCGTGAACCAACATATATCATCCTCATTAGAACCATCGAAGATAATTGATTGTAGTTTCATGTACAACCTCTTTTCATCATGGCAGCCTTCTAGGGGTTGGGCGGTCACCTTCCGGTTGCCCAAATAGCGCATAAGAATCCACATAAGTCGGTTATCCGAACGCCTAGGCCTAGGCACTATGTGGAACTGCCCATTAAGCGTCCAATATTTTATAGAACAATTTGTATAATCCATTATTCTAATACATAATGAATGCAATTCGACATTTTTCAAATTTCAAAATGCTCTCTCGCACGAAAATTAATGCTTCTATTCCATTCAAATTTCCGGTGACATAACGGCAAGATTCCGACTCCCGACAAAATAGAGCTACGGCATACAACTGATAAGTACTCTATTGACGCATTGAGTGGCAGAAACCATCGATTTCGATCCCAAGTCTGCAACCGCTGCGGTGGAGAGGATTCGCAAAGAATCCGACACATTCAAAACCGCAGGCACTGTATTGAGTGGCAGAATGACGTTCTGGTCCCAATTCTGTGACCGATAGGTGCATCTATCAGAAGCTCAGCCATAGAATCGACAACCCGGACTGATACTCAAAAGCCAAAAAACAAACCATATATTGTCAGAAATGAGCTCCACTGACTGATTCCACAAAACCTTGTAGTACAGAAATGCTGATAGCCTTGAAACGATATACTGATGGCAGATGCAAGCTCTTCCAACACTGCACACACAGGAGGGGACGCCCCTCTAACTAACGATTTATCTGCATCTGAATGTGCAGAGAAATTGGAGACTGGGGAAATTGAAATACCATGGACCCGTGTAGAAAATCGGCACAGGAACAAAGCGGTGGCTCCCATGAGAACTGAAATTTCGGAAGGAGGAATGAAAATTGGAACAAGGAAGCTGCCTATCTTCATTGAGAAAGTCATACTAAATTCTATCTCCTTTTTTGTTACCAATTTTGCAGAAAATTGGACGGAGGCTGAAATGTGGAAGTTCTTCTCCACATATGGGAAACTCAATGGTGTCTATGCACCAGATCGTCTGCAACTCAAAGGTAAGCGATATAGATTTATAAGATTTGATAAATCCTTGGATGCGTCTTTGTTATTGAAGGCTTTAAAGGGATGCAGAGTTGGTGAAAATATCCTGAAGAT
Source organism: Pinguicula primuliflora (assembly GCA_025802335.1). NCBI lineage: Eukaryota > Viridiplantae > Streptophyta > Magnoliopsida > Lamiales > Lentibulariaceae > Pinguicula > Pinguicula primuliflora. The sequence goes on from JAOYMZ010092331.1 coordinate 5,614, forward strand.
TAGTCTGGCAAGGGAGCCTGGAAAGCAGGCATACTGCGGGAGCCACTTATTATATCCAAATATCAGACAAAACTTGAAACCTCAAGAAGACGAAGAGATGGAGACCCTGGAGTTCAATCCAATTCCGGAGGAATTGCAATGGCTGGAACACTCTCTGATTGGTCTACCTAACTCTACTTCTGACTTGGAAAACATGAGAAAGATCTTGGAGCAGAATGATTACCTGGACAATGCAATCTTACGTATAGAGGGTGGGGAGGTACTACTACAAATGAGAACAAAAGAGATGAGCTTGAGACCGTTGGATGATATTAAGACGCAAGAAACGCTGGGTATCCATAGTCTTAGACCCTGGAAAATGGTTAATGGAAAGCTGGTCAAGCCTGCTTGGCTTCGTATATCTCGAACTCCTCTTCATTGCTGGAGTGATTCGTTCTTCAAGGAGACTGTGGCAAAATTTGGAGAGTTCGTTTCAAATTGACAGTAAAACTTCACAGAAAAAGGATCTGTTATTTGCACAAATTCAGGTACTCACTCAGTGTAATAGCTACATTAATCAAAAACTGCGCCTAAAATCAGGAAATGAGAACTTTGATATATGGATTGAGGAGGAGATACCAGTGATGAGAAAAAATGTGAAGCGTGTGAAAGGTCAGTGGCGTGTGGTTAACGACAGAAGGCTCCAGCTGCCAATAATATACTGCCTGCGACTCAAAAGAAGGATTGGCCAAAAATACCGATTAAAAGAGATCTACAGACACCTAAAACAGTACCTATTAAGGAGAGACCTGACAGAAGCGCCAACACAATCCATGAAATCGGGGAGGCAAGTAGAACCCTGGTGACTGAGGTTGAGGATGAATATCTGGAATGTGGCTCAACTGTAAAGGAGAGAACCCAGGAAATACCAGTAATACCAATTGAGGTGCCAATTGGTACTAGTGTACCTAGTTTAACTGTGGGTGAAATAAGGACAAGGAAAGAGAACTTCATTGAGTTACTGGATTTGCAGCATCGTAAAGCAGGATTTTTACAATATCCACTTATGGGATTCAGACCGAGCACCAAATATCAGCATTTTCCCCTACATTTGAGCAACTCTAAGGAGAGATCAGTAGTGCAGTCGCAAAATAGCAGTGCAGGAACATTGCAGGAAGGAATGGTGCAGGATTCACAATGTATAGTGTAGGAAGAAATATCGCAGGGAGGTATGGTGCTGGACGACCAATGTATGGTACTTATTACTCCTATTAATACACCAAAACGGCTCACTGATGAGGATTCAGATCTGTTTGGTATTCAGAAGATATTGACCTAACTTCGTCTACACTAAGCAAAACAATTCAGGGGGAGTATGATTCTATTGTAAGATCAGCACAGAAATTGTTCCTACAAACCAAACGTATACAATTGGCATTTTTGGAGGAGGAAGAACCACTCACTGTCCCCTTAAGTGTAGAGTTCTTGAATTTGCAACAAAGAACCAACAGCTCTTCCAGTAATGAGAAATCCAGAACTGATCAAACCCAGGTTATCCAAGATAGTGAAGTTCAGGGTATGGTGAATAGGGAATCTGATCCTAGCCAGCTCTGGAAATTAGCACAATAGTTAGGAGTTTCATCTTTGCACACGGATAGAGAAATAGAGAAGATTTATGCTGATATGGACGCGGTGGCAATAAACATGAGGAATCAGGCAAATGAATCAAAAACTACGACATCGTTGATAGATCAATGAAAATTGTGTCATACAATACTCGAGGCCTGAATACATCTATAAAGAAAACAGATCTGAGAAGGTTGATTCATACACTAGAGACTGAAATGGTGTGCATTCATGAGTCTAAAATTGAGGATTTCAACTTGAGGAAGTGTAAACGTATCTGTCCTCTTGATACTTTCAAATTTTACCATCAGAACTCAACTGGTAGCTCAGGTGGTCTCATTTGTCTTTGGAAGCAAACACATTTTACTCTAACAGGAACAAAATCAGATTCTAGCTTTATCAGGATTTCTGGACACTGCGGAAGTGAACAGATAAAGATTAATGTCATCAACCTTTATGCTTCGGCGTCTGTGGTAGAAAAAAGGAATCCGTGGTCCAGACTATTGACAGATATGCAAAGTAATCCACAGGAATGCTGGTGTCTCGCAAGAGACTTCAATGCAGTGCGGAATATTGAGGAGCGTCTAAGGTTATCAACACCAACTGTCAGAGAAATGTTGGATCTAAACACATTCATTTTACACTCAAATATGATTGACCTTTCATTGCAGCAAAGAAGTTTTACCTGTTACAGTGGACATGGGACATCATGTAGTAGAATTGATCGCTTCTTATTGAATGAAGCTTGGTATAATCAGTGGCCAAATCTATATCAGCATGCAATGGAGGGATCACTTTCTGACCACTGTCCCTTAATTCTTAAAATTGAAGAATTGGACTGGGGACCAATAGCAACTCGCACTCTAGATTTTCGGAACACCCATGATGACTTTAAGATTGTGGTACAAGTAGATGGAGTGCACTAGAGGCTACTGGCTCAAAAGGGTTCATCTTGCATCAAAAATTGCGTCAGCTGCGAGCACGACTCAACTACTGGATTAAGCAAGAATTTGGAAATGTGGACAGAAAGATTGTACTGGAACATTATAGGCCTATCGCTTTGATTGGATGTAGATACATGATTTTGGCAAAGCTTCTTTCTGCCAGGCTGAGTAGAGTAATTGGATCTCTGATTTCATGGAATCAATCTAGCTTCTTAAGGGGTCGATAGATCCTTGACGGTGTATTAGTGCCAATGAAATCATTCATACTTATAAGAGAAACAAAAAGCCATTGTTGATGATGAAACTGGACTTTAGGAAAGCATTTGACACGGTAAAATGGATCTTTTTGGAGCAGATGCTTACTAAGATGGGTTTTTTAACCAAATGGTGTGCTTGGATGATGGAATGCATCTCAACTGCAAGAGCGGCAGTGCTAGTGAATGGTACAAGTGCAGGGGAGTTCAAACTTCATCGTGGTTTGAGGCAGGGTGATCCCTTATTTCCTTTGCTCTTCCTGATTGTGGTAGAGGGACATCATCTTATGCTGAACAGAGTCATGAACCTAGAGCTCTTAACTGGTGCACATATTGGAAGAACAATGATCTCACATTTGCAGTACGCAGACGATACACTGCTAATAGCCGAAGGAAGCCATGATAATGTGAGAGTGATGAATGGAATCACTCAAACTTTTGAGCTGCTATAAGGACTTGCAGTCAACTTCCAAAAAAGTAAATTGTTTGCTGTTAATCTGCCAGCCACAAATCTGAAAAGCTATGCTGGAACTTTGAGATGCCAGAGCTCGAACCTTCCTTTTATCTACCTTGGTCTACCAGTGGGAGATCATCCGGGCAAAAGTACAATGTGGAAGCAACTCCTAGATCAAATAGACAAGCGGCTAAATTCTTGGGAAAACAGTTTCTTGACCTTTGTTGGCTGTATTACACTATTAAAATCTACACTAACCAGTCTAACGGTTTATTTCTTGTCAATCTTTTTGGCTCCTAAACAGGTCATTAAACAAATTACAGAAATGCTGACAAAGTTCTTATGACCGAACAAAAGCAATCAAGCAAGACCGATCCACTGGATTAAATGGAACCACTTATGCTTGACAAAGGAAGAGGGAGGACTTGGATTGAAGAATTTGCACAAACTCAACATTGCACTCTTGGGAAAATGGCTTTGGAGGTTTAAACAAGGGGACAATAGCTTGTGGAGCACATTCATAAGGGAGAAGTACTTCGTCCAGCAAGATAGAAAGGCAGAACTTTATTTGCTAACACTGCCGGATCACACTTCGCGCACTTGGAGAGATATCTGTCGCAGAAGCTGCTTGGTTCAATAATCATACAATCTGTCGGTTGGGGGATGGAGCACAGACATTGTTTTGGAAATCAAAGTGGACAGATGAGGGCACTCTAGCAACTATTTACATCGACCTATACTGTCTAACTCGCTCAAAAAACATTATAGTGCAGCAGGCAACCCGAGGAACTGGAGAAGGTGACACTTTGCAGCTGGATTTTCGAAGAAATATCAGATCATGGGAAGAAGATAGGCATATGCAACTACAAGAACTAGTGAACCAGTATGCATTGCAAGAGCTAGAAGTTGATACTTGTTATTGGACCGAAACACCCTCTGGAAGGTATACTGTGTCTTCTGCTTTACGATATCTTGTGCAGTGAATCTACTCCAATTCAACAGACGAGCAGAGCATTCTTGGTTACAGCTTGGGGTCGGCTTGCTCCAATGCGTGTTCAACTATTTACTTGGCGTGTTCTGCAGCAAAGAATAGCTACTATGGACCAGTTGAGACGGCGAGGTATAAACCTAGAGGCTGCAGTAATACGATGTGTTTGGTGTGGTTTATGTGATGAATCTATCGATCACTTGCTCTGTACATGTATGCATTCGACAGAGATATGGGTGGAAATTGCGACTTGGTTGGATATTGAGTTGGAGAGTCATGAGGAAATATATCAGCATTTCCAAGCTTTCGTAAGCAAATTCAGAGGTAAGATTTGGAAGCAGATTGGTGTTGCTGCCTGGCAATCTGTTGTGTGGTATATTTGGAAAGAGCAAAATTGCATTAGATTTGATGAGCCGGGTATGAAAGACATCTTGGAGATCATCAAAACAAACCTTTGATTTTGGATTGAAGCCCACAAACTCAAGCCTCCTGCAAGCACACTAAGTGACTGGTTTCATGCTCCTGCTTTAGTGTTTCGCGTAGCAATGCTAGTTACACTTTGAAATGTGTAGGATTGAATCCTCAATATCAGAACAGATCTGATCATTTGAATACGAATGGAAAATCGTACCTTTATAGCGGAAGCATGTGGATCGTAATATTCCGATTGAACAAATCTTCAAACGGGGCTACCAGAGTCCCGGTGGTATTCCACAACTCAAGACTCTCCTTCCGAGATGATGAGGCAGCAC
>JAOYMZ010092332.1:0-10610 GCA_025802335.1 Pinguicula primuliflora
CACCCCAAATCCTTCGAGATCGACTCGGGACGTCTTTACTCTCTATACGAGTTTAGAGTTGTCTTGAAATTATAAATGTAAATTTGGTAGGATTGTGACACCTCGATAAATCCACATCACTAAGAATGGGAGAGGGTGAAATTGAGAATAGAAGATGAAGAGATCAGATTTAATGTTCATCGTGCAATGCATTTTTTTGATGCTTTTGAACCAGAATCAAAACCTTCCATCTGATTGAATCTATACCAGGAACCTTGGAAGACAAGCTTGTAGATGAACTGGGATCCATACAGGACCCCTTGCTGGAACGTTTGACCAGTAAGATACCTGTAGTGCAGGAAGAACTAGCTGTGCACTAGTTTGTAGCTTGGCTCCAGAACTGCCAACCTTGGAAGAGAAGAGAGATTGAATCATTGGGGGAAAGGCCCTCACCTCAGCAGTGCTCACTGATTCAAGCTCCAAAGTTGAATTTGAAGCCTCTACCAGCACACCTGAAATATGCATTTCTGGGAGAAGGGATGGATTTTCCAGTCCTGATCAGTAAGTACCTATCTGTGAAGGAAGAAGTGGCTCTGATTTAAATCCTCAGAAAGCACAAGGAAGCCATAGGTTGGACGTTAGCTGACATCAAAGGGATATCTCCTGCAGTATGCATGCACAAAATCCTGATGGAAGAAAATACCAGACATGTGATAGCTGCACAAAGAAGACTGAATTCTGTCATGAAAGAAGTTGTGAGAAAGGAAATCCTTAAATTGATGGATGCTGGAGTAATCTATCCCATCTCTTACAGTCAGTGGATCAGCCCAGTGCAATATGTTCCCAAGAAGGGAGGCATGACTGTCCAGATGACAGAATGTGCAGGAGAGATTGCAACCAGACCAGTAGTTGGATGGAGGGTGTGTATTGATTATAGGGATCTCAATAAGGCCACAAGAAAAGACCATTATCCCCTGCCTTTTGTTGATCCGATGGTGGATGGGTTGCCAGGACATGCTTTTTACAGTTATTTGGATGGATACAGAGGATATAACAAGATAAAAGTGACCAGAAGATTAGGAGAAAACCACTTTCACCTGTCCATACAGAACTTTTTCTTTCAGGCACATGCCTTTTGGTTTGTGTAATACTCCAGCTACATTCCAAAGGTGCATGATGGCCATCTTCTCTGATATGGTAGAGGACATTATTGAAATATTCATGGATGACTTTAGTGTCTTAGGAAACAGTTTTGAGGAATTCTTGAGCAATTTAGAAAGGGTGCTGCAGAGATGCAAGGAGGCTCAGCTGGTATTGAATTGGGAGAAATGCCAATTTATGGTGATTGAGGGGATAGTACTCGGGCACAAGGTGTCCAAGAAAGGTCTGGAAGTTGACGAAGCAAAGGTGGAAGCCATTAGAAGCCTGCCACCTCCTGATTCTATAAAATGGGTTAGAAGCTTCCTTGGGCATGCTGGATTCTATAGAAGATTTATCAAGAAGTTCTCCTCAATTGCCAAACTGCTATGCTCCCTACTTGAGAAGGAAGCTGAGTTCAAGATCACATCTGAATGTTTGGCAGCGCTTGAGACATTGAAGCATCACTTGATTTCTGCACCTATCATGACAGCACCTGATTGGAACCTGCCTTTTGAAGTTATGTGTGATGCCTCTGATGGTAGTATGGGTTCAGTGCTTGGACAATGCAAAGATAAGAGGTTCCACACTATCTACTATGCAAGCAGGATGCTTAGTAGTGCTGAATTGAACTACACCACCACTAAAAAAGAAATACTGGCGGTGATCTATTCCTTCAACAAATTAAGACCTTATATACTTGGAAGCAAAGTGACAGTTTATTCTGACCATGGTGCTATCAAGTATTTAATGAGCAAGCAAGATCCCAAACCAAGATTAATCCGTTGGGTTTTGCTATTGCAAGAGTTTGATGTGGAAATCAAAGACAAGAAGGGTGTTGAGAATGTAGTAGCAGATCACCTATCTAGATTAGAGGGTAGTGATTCTTCCAAAATTTCTCTTATGCCTATTAGTGACTCATTCCCTGTTGAACAGGTATCGACAGTGATGGTTCAACCTCAACCCTGGTATGAAAATTATGTGAATTACCAAAACTGCCAGTTTCTGCCCACCTAAATTACATATCAGCGGGAGAAGAAATTCTTCTCTGAACTGAAGCACTTCTTATGGGAGAAACCGTACCTGTATAGAGTGTGTGCTGACCAAGTGATCAGGAGGTGCATCCCAGAGACTGAGATTGGAGAAATCTTGCAGCATTGCCACTCCAGACAATGTGGAGGTCACTTTGGAGGTCAGAGAACTACAACAAAGGTACTTCAGAGTGGCTTCTTTTGGCCTTCACTTTTAGGGATGCTCGTCACTTAGTGAAGTCTTGTGATAAGTGCCAGAGGAAAAGAAAATCTGTCCAGAAGAGGGGAAATGCCTTAGGTAGGGATCCTAGAAGTGGAGATGTTTGACGTATGGGGAATTGACTTCATGGGACCTTTTGTTTCGAGCCAGTAGCAGGTGTACATTTTAGTGGCCGTGGATTATGTTTCTAAATGGGTTGAGGTAGTGGCTTCCCCAACCAATGATGTTGCTGTGGTAACCAAATTCTTGAAGACTAATATCTTTTATGAGTGATGGAGGATCACACTTTCGCAACAAGTTTTTTGAAAACCTGTTGAGCAAATATAGTGTGAGACACAAGGTCACATTACCTTATCATCCTCAGTCCAATGGTTTAGCTGAAATCTCTAACGGAGAAATCAAGCTTATCCTATAGAAAATTGTGAGTGTCACCAGAAAAGATTGGGCTTCTAGATTCCCAAATGCATTATGGGCATACAAAACACCCATTGGCATGTCACCGTTTAGATTGGTTTATGGAAAGGTCTTCCATTTACCAGTGGAGATTGAACACAAGTCATACTGGGCTCTCAAACAACTGAATATGGATTTAAATGCAGCAGGAGCAAAAAGAACGCTGCAACTCTCAGAACTGGAGGAGCTAAGACATGAAGCTTATGAAATGACAGGCGTGCAAAGTGTACGCAGTCAAATTATAATACAAAGCTGGTGAGCTAGGGTCATGATCCATGAGGAACAAGGTCAATACATGTTTTTAAGCAAAACAGTTTTCAAAAGACAGCAGTAAGTTCAGGAGTGCATACCTTGCAAAAGAAAATTCAGAATGGGGTGAAACCAATTGCATTAGGAAGCTAAGAAAACAAGGTTTAAAAGCTATGAAGACGACTTAAGCTAAATCGAAATATATCAGGAGATAAATCAATTGGTATGTGACTGATTCCAGACTGCAGTGTATCACCTAAACTGCCATGCTTCATTCTTAACTTGAATCCTAACTATCATGCATCTCTCATCCATCCTACCACCAAACTCAAGTATAATTGGGACTCTTCCGATGTATACCAGTCAGTCTACCATCTACAGGGGGAATTTTGGCTTCACAGCCTCACTTCCATTCATGGAAGGGAAGAAAAGATCAATTGAACTGTTTGTTTGAATATGGCACCTAAAGCTAGGGGTGGTGCCCCCAAGGGCGAAGTTGTGTGAGTGTTTAGTGTCCTATTTATGCAAGTGCTTCCGCTGCTAATGCACAAACCATGCATGTAGTTCAGAGTATTTGATCAGAATACAAGAACTTAATCTAACACAACAAAGAAATAGTAAAGAATGAGATAGCTTGACATTTAGAATGAAGATTCGAATTAAAACATGGAGTTTAGGCTCAACTCAGCCTTGAATCTAAATAAACTTAGCTCATTCTATAAGCATGAGCAAATACAATCAATAAACAACAAGAAAATTATCCCATGGCAGCCACAGAAGTTGCTGATGCAGACTGCTTCCCCTGCCTCCTTTAGTTTCCTCCAATGAAGATGGAAAATCTGGTATCGCTTCCCTTGAGATAAAAATCGACTCTCTACTTCAAATTGAAGCTTATCCAATGTGTAATACTTAGGATGTGTGAGTTTACACTCAAATCCCTCGGATATGTGCTGAGCAACAGAAATGTTGAAGGGTATCAGTGTCTTTCTCAGTCATAGGTGCACTGATTGCAGATTTTGCATCTAGAATGTTCTCTTCGAGGGCTCAAATGGCAATGCACCATTGAAGGAGGACAGCTGAGGTATATTGTGGTAAAATCTCATATTTATCCCTGCAGCTGTTTGGAAGATATGCAGCCATCTCTGGGTATATGTGTAATTGTCTGCACATATCGGACAGAATCAGGATATTCTGTTATATCTCTGTGAGTCCTTCATTACATTTGTATCCCACTTCTTGACCTAGCTCGTGGTGAAATTTTAGATTTATCCTCCCAACCGTTTGAGAGATATGCACCGATCATAGTTACTGCAGACATTTACCAGTTTTTGCCAAACAATGGCAAGGTTGCTTTTGCTTTTTTCACCAACTTTTGGCTCCTTCCTTCTTTCGGACAATGGTCCCCTCCTTGATTGTGTGGCTTGAATTGGAGCACCTGGGCATGTATGAATTGATATCACACATTGACATGTGCCTTGGACCCTTTGAAATGTGCACAAATACACGGTTCAAGTGCACATTTGCTGATTTGTGCTGGTTTTGCTCCAGAATTGGGTTGCACACTTGATCTCTCATGACTCAGCCAAGTCTGGGGTGGTTTGGACCTTTCGAGATGTGAAATTGCATTGAACAATTGCTGCAACTCAGCCTTGTGGAAAATATACTCCAGATTTGTTCTTCATATACTCCAAAACGTGTCTGGATATACTCCAGCTGATCTGTTGTTCTGGTTCTGCACAGCTTGCATCTAAAATGGCAAGAAACTCACCAAATATCACTGATTTGCATCAGACTTCTGAAATTAGGCTCTTGTCCTGCATTTATACAATTAAGCACGAAATGAGGTGCAAAATATGTGTTTAGGTACATAAATCAATGAAAAGCATAAGTGAAATGAGCCTAAAAATGCATATAAAATAGGCTCATCACCCCTCCAAATTTAAACCATGCTTGTCCTCATGCATAAACTACACCTAAACACCAGAAATGAGATAATATAGATCACATATGCATGCATGTGTAAAATGACAAGAATGAGAGAGAGATAGTCAGGAATAGAATAGGTGACTCGTTTTCGGTTTGTATCAGCTTGGTTCAAGCAAAGAACTGCACTCATCTGATATTTGTGCATTGTTTACTGTCATGTCCATGGAACAAGGACTCATATTAAGGTTCAAGGACTCAAAGAAACCAGGTTTGGAGAAGGGAAAGGTTGCTGCACAACAATTGGACATGGTTCCCTAAACAACTTCACATGTGTCCCTTCTTGCTTATTTTCTTCTTTCCCTAGAGGTAAATCGAACTCCTCATCATCAATCCACTATCCCAGTGCATGATTCTTTGCAAAATTATCAGGTCAAGCTTCAACCCCATCTCTCTCTTTCTTTTGGGGATAGTGTTTAAGTGAAAGGCACCTCCCATAATGGAGTTTGAAAGAAATCCATGTCCTTTCACTTTTGGCTTACATAAATTGTGGACAGTCTCTTTCTGTCCATCCTGGGTGAAGGATTATAGAAACCACTTGTCTCTAACCCCACCTCTTCTTTTCTTTTTCCCAGCTGGTATTTTTTTTCATCAGAATTTTTCTGCTTCAGCTGGTTTTTCTTGGCAGCAGTTGCTGGTTCTTATCAGAACTGCATCTGGGGTATGTTCTGGATTTGCTCCAGGCCTCCTCATGGTTTTGGATGCTTGGAAAGGGACTCCTTTTGATCTTCTTTAGGGTGCTAGTGACTTCATTGAATTTTTCTTTTCGGTTCAGCACCTCTTTTTTTTTAAATATCCCTTGGTTGCATCACATCTTTGTTTCTGATTTTTGCTTCAGTTCTGATTTTTGAATTTTGTTGATCAGCTGCTCTTGTTGATTTGGGGCTAGGACGTGATCACTACATCCACAAGCTCAGGACAGACTAGATTCTGCTTCACTCCCTTCTCTCAAGCAAAAGATAAGAACACTTGACCTCGGAAAATCACTAAACTCATGCACCTTCCAAACTTCCCCATACCAATTCAGGTTTAACCGTCCAAATAAGCATAGATAGCATTATAAGCCAAAAACTAAAGCATGAATAAGAGCATGAATCCATTTTTTTGTGAGTGACCCAAAGAAGCAGTGAATCAAGCAGAAGATATGAGCATGAAATTTTTTCTATCAGACAGCTCGTGCAGATTTTTCAAAAACAGAACAGCAACTTGACTTGGCAGGAAAGATCGGTGCATAAACTGATCTAGCAAACGTTTCAACCACCAAAAGCCAACCCTCCACAGTTAAATCCCACTACCCTTGAATGAGTGTGAAAATCATGAATTAAAATCAAAGGAGGGGTGAGCTAAGGGTTGAAACTACACAACCTAATTTTCTGCTGCAATGCTGATTTTTGTTTTGATCTTATGTTTTTTGCTCTTTTTGTTGCTTGAATCTTCTTCGATCAACTCCATTCAAGTTTTTGAGGGTGCTCCAAGGTCTGCTAATCAACATTCTTAAACAAGAAAAATTAAAAACATAAGTTCTAGATAACAGAATTACTAAGATAGTACTGAAAGTAAATGATAGAGCTTGGGTTGTCTCCCCAGAAGCCCTTGGTTTATAGTCTTTTGATAGACTTGTTCAATTGGGCTTATCCCACATTCAATAGATGCTTGGCTTTCCAAATTGTAGCTGCAGTGGACAGCAATCCCCTATGTGCAGGCAATGGCTTCAAATCCAACTCATATGCTTGTAGGAGATCATGGGCCCTTGGTTTGCTTCCATTCTGCCAAAATTCAAGAATTTGCATTGCAGGCGCTTCTGGGACTTCTGAAGCTTTGCTTGTCCGCCTTGCAGTCAGGGCATTTTGTATGTACCCCAACTCCTCAGATAATGTTTCATTGAGTCCCTCAACCGTGGAATGCTCATGCTCATGGGAAGTCACCTCCTCATCTTCAACTTCAGTAATTAAGTTTTCCTTTTGAGGGGTGTCTTCGGTCATGAAATTCTCGTGCATCTGAGTGAATGTAGATGGCGTGAATGTGAGCAAGCTGGCAGATCAGCTGGCCGCTCCAAGGGCTCCGAGGAAACAGAGAAGAATTGGGAATCCTCCCAGCAATCTTCAGCCAAATCTTCAATGAATGCATAGGCTTGATTGTAACTCTTCTTCATGAGGTTGCCACCTGTTGCACTATCCACCTCACTTCGTGTATAAGAAGTCATACCAATGTAGAATAGTTGCATTAGTCTCCAATTATGAAGTCCATGGTCTGTGCAAGTCCTCAACAGCTTCTTGAAACACCACCAAACCTCATACAAGTTCTCATGACCTTCTTGTTTGAAGGACTGGATTTCTGCCATAATCCTAGCTAATTCTTATGTTCTCTAAGCTCTCTTGGCATGCCTTGCTCATCCGAATCAATACCAGAAGGTCCTGGTATCAGAAAGTGCAGAGAAGCATAAAACAAGTCAGTTAGAAAGTGAAAAATATCAACAAAAAATTGAAACCAGTCACTTGACAGCTCATGATTTCTAAAACTGAAACTAAAACATGTAAAGGGCTATTGCTCCCCGGCAACGGTGCCAAAAACTTGATAGGCTTGCAAAGTGTACACGGTTAAATTATAATACAAAGTTGGTGATTTAGGGTCATGATCCACGAGGAGCAAGGTAAATATATGATTTTAAGCAAAACAGTTTTCAAAAGACAGCAGTAAATTCAGGAGTTCATATCTTGCAAACAAAAAATCAGAATGGGATGAAACCAATTGTATTAGGAAGCTAAGAAAACAAGGTTTAAAAGCTATGAAGATGACTTAAGCTAAATCGAAATAGATCAGGAGATAAATCAACTGGTCTGTGATTGACTCAAAACATGGAGTTTAGGCTCAACTAAGCCTTAATCTAAATAAACTTAGCTCATGCTATAAGCATGATCTGATACAACCGATAAACAACAAGAAAAGTAGCCCATGGCAGCCACATAAGTTGCTGATGCAGACTGCTTCTCCTGCCTCCTCTGGTTTGCTCCGATGAAGATGGAAAATCTGGTATCGCCTCCCTTGAGATGAAAATCTGGTATCGCCTCCCTTGAGATAAAAATCGACTCTCTACTTCAAAGTGAAGCTTATCCAATGTGTAATCCCTAGGAGATGTGAGTTTACACCCAAGTCCCTTGGATATGTGCTGAGCAAAAGAATTGTTGAAGGGTATCAGTGTCTTTCTCAGTCACAGGTGCACTAATTGCTGATATTGCATCTAGAATCTTCTCTCTGAGGGCTCAAATGGCAATGCACCCTCATGTAACTTGAAGGAGGAAGGCTGAGGTATATTGCGGTAAAATATCAGATTTTTCACTACAGTCGTTTAGGAGTTGTGCACCAATATGTGGACAGATGTGTAATTGACTGCACTTCAGCTAACAGAATCAGCATTTTCCATTATATCTTCTTGTGGCATCTTATTCTGGCTGTGACTCCTTCATGACATTTGTAGAAAACTTTTTGACCTATCTCATGGTAAAATTTCAGATTTATCCTCCTAGCCAAGTGGGAGATATGCACCGAGTAAGGTCACTGCAGTCATTCCACAATCTTTGCCAAAAATGGCAAGGTTGCTTTTTACCAACTTTTATATCTTTCTCCTTTCGGTAAATGGTCCCCTCCTTGCAATTTTGGATTGATCAGGTGTACTTGTGCCATCCTAGGTTGTATCACACGTTGATACATCATTTGGACCTTCAAAATGTACACTTATCTGGAATCTGGAACTCAGGTTCGCATCTTGCTGATATTTTGGTCCGGGATTGTGTTGAAGCTGCATAAAACTCGGCCTAGTATAAGCTTCAAAATGAATCTTTCTGTTGAATCCTCTCTTGTTTACATTTGCTTACTGAGCCATAAGCTCACGGGTGTTGTGTTTTTGTATCCGTACTTTCAGGTCCGGGGCAAGAGTAGGCGGAAGTACAGGAAATCAGGGCGGTGGTAGAGCTTCTGAACTTCTTGATATATTCCGTGAATAAACTTGCTAGAATGTCATTAGTATCTCTTATTTCTTACGGCTGGTTGCTATCCTAGTATTGATAGGTTGATTTATGAAATAAACTATATAAGCTGGTAGGCCGTGGACGGATGATTATCGTTTCTTTACCAAGATTGTTCTGTATTTTGTCTTGGGCATAATATTTCAATTTGAGGTTCCGGAGAATTGTTTGTTCGTTAAATATACTTTACGGACTTGAGTTTTACATTTGTAGTGAAGCTTAGGTTTAATAGCAGTTAGTTTAGCTTAATCAATAATTTTAGAAGACAATCAATCCAATTTATGTTAAGCTTTCATGTAATGGACTAAGTGAACTAAAAATGTTTGTTGCCTACTCTTTGTGGGAAAGACTCTTGCTCATGCATTGTATTATAACTTGACTATGTATGCTTGCACACCATTGTGGATCACATCAAATTTTTAGTGCCATTGTCAGGTGATGCGTGCAAAGTGTACACAGTCAAATTATAATATCAAGTCGGTAGCTAAGGCCATGATCCACGAGGAGCAAGGTCAATACATGTTTGGCATAGAGTTTTCATAAGAATAGCAGTTAGTTTAGGAGTGCATATCTTGCAGATGAATAATCGGAATGAGGTGAAACCAATTTCATTAGAAATCTATGGAAATAAGGTTTAAAAGCTATGAAGACAACTAAGATATATCACAATAGATCAGGAGATAAAACAACAGATGGAAGACTGATTCAAGGACTGCATTATATCACCTAACTTGCATGCTTCAATTCTAACTTCAACCCTATCTATTATGCATCTCTCATTCAATCAACCACCAGACTCAAGTATAACTAGGCCTCTTCCGAGGTATACCAGTCAGTCTACCATTCACTTTGGGCATTTTGTCTTCACACCCTCACCTCCATACATGAAAGGGAAAGGAAGATCAGCTGAACTGTCCGTTGGAATATGACACCTAAAGCTAGGGGTCATCCCCCAAGGGCGAAGGTGTGAGAGTGCTCGGTGTCCTATCTACACAAATGATCCCTAAAAAATGCGTAAACCACGCAGATAGCTCATAGATGTGATCAAGATGCTATGAACTTATAAATCAGAACACAAACATAAATTGAATGAGATAGCTGATATTAAAGGTTAAAGATTTGAATCAAAACATGTAGTTTTGGCTCAACTGAGCCTTAAATCTAATAAAGCTCAGCTCATGCTATAAGCATGAGCTAATACAAATGATAAACTAGCAGAGAAGCTGCCCAAGGCAACCACAGAAGTAGCAGATGCAGAACTGGCTCCCCTGCCTCCAACTGGTTCACCCGGATGGATCTGGTTTATGGTGTCGCCTCTCTTTTGCTAAAATTCCAGTCTCTAGATCCTTAGTTTCAAATGATGTCCCCCTGATGAGATGAATGTACGTCACACAAATGTGCAAGTATACACAGTCGTACAAGCAATAAATCCTTGGCAAGCAAGGGTCATCTCCCAAGAGAGTAGAGCTAACACACGCTTATTAAATGCATTCTCAGAGTAACCACAATAATTTAGAGTTGTCACTACTCTAATCA
>JAOYMZ010092333.1:0-10608 GCA_025802335.1 Pinguicula primuliflora
TGTTCCTCCGCCGGAAATCAAGTCTCGGCCGAACCTCCAACTTCTTGGATCTACATTTTCGTGTGTTGCATCTTGTGTTTTGAGGATTGAGGAGGTGTATTTAAAACCATAATTTAGGGTTTTGGGAAAAGTCTTCCTTGCCCCTTAACTTGCCCTCCAAGTTTTAGATAAGATTATCACATCTTCTTCTTTTGTCTTCTAGTGAGACTTGGTCAAAGCTTCTTTTAGAAGCTTCTCCTTTACTTGGTTGGGCCATTATGCACGAAATTGGACTTCATTTTCCCTCTTTTTGGGTTTTTCTTCTCCTTTTACATGAACTTGGCCCTAAAATATAAAATAAAAAGGAAACACGTAAAACCATACAAAATACATATAAAATTACGGTTTCAAGTAAATATTATCATTGAAATGTAGCCATAAATGAGCCTAAAACCTTATATGATTTTAGCTCATCACACAACAATGAGCTCATATACATGACAATGAGTCGAATATCTCATTTAACCTCATATTATAATCGAATCTTTGAAGTGAGATTTTAAAATATCAAGTGTATGGCGGAATGAAGTTTAGTTTGGATCACCATTAATAAGTTTCAATAGCATAGAGTAAGTATAGAATTACTATTGCTCCTATGATCATAATTTAAAAGAAAAGAGAGAGGGAGTAAATATTGGAATATGTCCCATACCGATTAGAGGAACAATTGTCAACCAACTAATAAATAGGAATGTGGTACTACAATCTATCACCTTTGGCTCAAGTTTTTAATGAGAGTAACCCACATCCATCTATTTAAGTTGGCCTACACACACGCACCTGCGTACACGAGGCTCGAGCCTAGAGAGAGGTGGGTCGGTTTTCTAACATGGTATAGGAGCAGGTGGTCTAAGGCCCGAGTTTGTTTCCGGAGGGGAGTTCGGAGTGTTGTGTCCATGGGTAGGGGTCCCATGAAGGTGTTTGGCTCACTGAGGCCCGAGTTTGTTTTCGGAAGGGAGTCCGGAGTGTTGTACCCATGGGTGGAGGGACCCATGGAGGTGTTTGGCTCAATGTTTGAGCCTTGTGTTATCCAAGTCCAACAGAGTTTACCTAGTTGGACTTGAGGGGGAGTATTGGAATATGTCCCATACCGATTAGAGAAATAATTGTCAACCAACTTAAATAGGAATGTGGTGCTACAATCTATCACCTTAGGCTTAAGATTTTGATGAGAGTAGCCCACATCCACCTATTTAAGTTGATCCACACATGCGCACATGCACACACGAGGCTCGAACCCACAGAGAGGTGGACCGATTTTCTAACAGTAAATATTATAAGAGAGGCGAGCATGATAGCTCCATAATCTCTTCACTAAATGTGTGGGCATCTTAGTATTTACATATTTACATGGTTTGTAGAAGGATAAGTGACAACAATTTCACAGGAAAGATTCCTGAGTTTATCAGCAGTTTGGCACAGATTGAAAAGCTGTAAGTTGCTCCATCAATTTTACTACTGAATATGTAACCAAATGTAATCCAAATAAGTTGGGGAAGCTTTCAAACCTCAGTGCCGATATTGACACAGTTAACTTCAACATATGCCGCGGGCAAATGCAAGGTTGCTCTCTCGAGGGCCCAATTCCTTCATCCATCTCAACACTCACAAGTTTATCTGACTTATAGGTGACTCAAAAAAGTTTCGACGGGTTATTTTTATGAGTGCATTCAGTTATTTACCGGCATACACTCGTGCAGGAGGATCAGTGATCTAGTTGGAGGAGCATCTACTTTGCCACCGTTAAGCAACATGATAGCTGCTGAACTTGACGCATACAGAATATCCTAATATAGCCCAACAAATATTATTCAAAATATAAGATTTTTTTTAAAAAAATTGGATTTTTAAGGGGGGCCACATGCTCCACTTGGGCCTGAGTTTATGGTAGCGTCGTCTGATAAGTCACCTTATTAGTCAATTCTGCCTTGCAAGCCAATTTGATCAAATAAGCCTGCTACGTGAGCGTCCACATTTTGCCTTATAAGATTATTGATTTGAAAAGTTATTTTTTCAGGCTGATTAAAAAATAAGGTAACTTATAAGTCTTTCATATCAATTTTACCCTTCATTTTAGTATAATAATTTTTATTCATAAAATATGAATATTTAGATTTACGAAAATTTACAATATTATTTTCATTGTTCCAAATTTTATTGTTAATATTTAAAATAATAATTATTTATTTAAATAATAAATTACAATTATTAAAGCTAAAAATGTTTTTTTATTTAATAATAATTGTGATATAGAATATTAATAAAAAATACAGTAACAATATAAATAATATCATCTATGTCATTTTACGAAAATCAGTCACCTTATCAGGTAAATTTGCGAAACAAATCTAATTAAATCAGTCACCTTATCAGGTCATCTTATCAGTCATCTCATCAGTTTACCTTATCAGTCACCAGTTACCTTATCAGTCACCAGTTACCTTATCAGTCATCAGTCACCTTATCAGTCTAATTTGCTAAACACAACCTATATGTCACAGATACTACTACTTGTTCTTATTTTTACAAATTACACCCTTCTAAAAAAATAAATATCTTATGCTTTTTTTTCTTTAAAAAAATACGCATAACAATTTTAAAATTAAATCAAATTTTAAAGTACGTTTTTTTATATACAAGTTATTAGACATAATTAACCTTATTTTTATCGTTAATTAGTTAAATAAAAGTTATTTTTGATAATCTATTATTAATCTCATAATATATATTTTAAATAATCATATTTTAAGAATTTGAACAAAATATTACTTATTCTAAAAATAAGAACAAGTAGTAGAATGAAAAATAAAAGAAAAAGTATAAGAATTTGTGCGCAAAATAGATCCTGGAGAACAGAGAGTAATGGAAAGTAAATATATTGGACTCGCCTTATGTCTCCGCTTGCAATATGATTAAAATTATTATATTTAGCAAGACGAATATCAATTATATATATATATGTGTAATATAGTGTCTATATTTCGCTTGTTTTGTGAACTTTGTAAGGCCCACAAAAAAGCCCAATATTATTCATAGAATAATGCTATTCATATTCTAACTACCTTACGTACAAACTTAAACAGATTTATGGGGATCTTTTCCAATGTAGAAGGGAGAAGTCCTACAACAGTCATCTGCTTTTGAAGATTTTTCAGGTCTTATGTTGGATATTATGCAAAATTTCCTCCTAATTACACGATTCTTGCTTGAAAATCGAATGGTTTCTTGCAGACCAAATTTGACAAATAGTGTAGATCCACCTTGTTATCCACGTTAGGCAAGGACAAGATGTTGGGTTCGTCCGTTGCACCCAACCATCCACATAACTTTTTCCACACCAACTCAATTTCTGTGCAGAGGAAAAAACAGTAAGAGATAGATTCGTTTGCGAGCACCCAATGATGCAATTGATGTTAATTTTGTGTATATCTCTGATCTGCGAGTTGTCGCCAATGACAATTTTGTCCAAGAGCATTCGCTAAGAGAAAGCTGCTTCCTTCGAAGGATAACAAGATTTCTATCTTGGGTGCTTATTGTGCATGAGGTAATTCGGATCCCTCTATATGCTGATTTAATCTAATAGTTTCCTGAATTATTTGCTTTCCATTGTATCTCCCTATATGCTGATTTCACAAAATAGTTGTCTGAATTATATGCTTTCCCATCTATATATAGTTGATTACTTGTTCCAATTTTCTAAATTTTGCTAGAACATCTACCTTCTCCTTCCATTGATTATGATTCGAATTCTGTTCCTATACAACAATGAGCTCTATACACGACAATGAGCCAAATATCTCATTTAACCTCCTATTATGATAGAATATTTGAAGTGAGATTTTAAAATATTAAGTGTATAACAGAATGAAATTTAGTTTGGATCACCATTAATAGAGTTTGAATAGCATAGAGTAAGTAGAGAATTACTATTGCTCATATGATCATAATTTAAAGGAAAAGAGAGAGGGAGTAAATATTATAGGAGAGGCCGACATAATACCTCCATAATCTCATTATAATTCAATTTCACTTAGTCCTTGTTTTTTATTATATATCGATTTTCATTGTGGTTCAAATTCTGATTCTGCTCCTCGTGATGTACACAACAATGATCCAAATTGTTCAATTAACCCCCTATAATGATGGAATCTTTGAAGGGAGATTTTGAAATATAAAGTGGTGAAATTGAACAACATTATATTTTTATTTTAAATAATGCTAGTTGTACCTTTAAAATTAAACTTAATTAACCCCGCTCGCAACCATCACAACCTTTTAAATTTAATCTTTCTCAATGAAGTAGAGAAGTTGACGTATGGACCTGGGATTCTGTCACTCTGAAATATCTTACATCCAACTTCAATTACATTTTTGTTTTCAATCAATGACCCTGTATTCGGGCCCAACTATTGGGCTCCATCTTTATTTTGGGTTTTGGTACCAAGGCTTTGTGTACACACAATATCATTCATGGGTATATAAGGTGCACTCCTAAACGTCCGGCTTTTCATAGGCAAAATAATGGGTTTTTAGGATTCTCACCTGTAGTGATCAATCTTCAAAGTATTCCCTCAGCTGGCAGTGGCACCTGATTGTAGCATCGGGAAAAAATTCCAGCTATTCTGAGGCGTGCCCAGTTCAGTTTTCTCATTGGTCGCGGTCCACCATTTCTCTTCTACTTCTTCCTTTGCATTGTTGAAGTTAAATTCCCTGCCTGAACCAAAAGAGATGGTGCGAAACTTCTCGTGCGGCTCGCCAGCATCCTGATCCGAATGCAACCCACGAACTTCATTGACAGATCCATCAAAGCAAGGCTGTGGACAGTTATTCTCTGCATTCATCTTGTTTTTGCCTTTAGATGCTGCCTCGTGTTGATCCTCCGATGCATAGTTGTCGGAATGGATCGGCTCCCTCACGATACAAATAGGAATGTCTTCGCCGAGGAGTTCAAATGAGACTCTATGATCAATCACAGCATCATCATTTTGAGAAATAGGATCTGAGGTCACATCCAGGATTTGGTTATCTGCAGCAAGCTTACGGTCTCGGGATGGATGTTCTCCAGCATTAGGCGTTAACGTTCCAGAACCGAGTCTCGAAAGTCCTCCGGTAGGTGTCAAATTTCCGGAATCCAGCCTTGATCCATATCCCCCTCCACTTGGGGTTAATGATCCTGATCCAACTCTTGAACCCCATTTGTAGTTTGGAAGATGTGCATACTGGTACGGTTGAAACTCATATTGGGAGAGTGAGTATTTCAGATTGCATCCATTGCTTCTCCCGCTTCGAGCAAGTGATGACGACAGAAGCTGGGCAAACGGTACTTCTGGAGACGACGGTGTGGTCATATGTACAGGCTCAGGTGGTGGGGTAAAAGAAGCAGTTGATGGTTCAGTAGTGAAGGCAGAAAATACAGGTGGTGAGACTAACTGCGTCTCATGGGCATAGGGTCCAATTGTAAACATTTGAGTTCCAGCTTTGGAGGGAGAATGAACAGAAAGTGATTTCAGGGATAGTAAACCACCAGCAGGTGATTGAATGGCAGAGGATGGATCTGATTGTAGGTGTGATGTTGGAGATGAGGGAGGAGCGATGAAGGGAAAGAATATGGAGGAAGTGTGGTTTCGGTTCTCAACAACAGATGCAACAATGGCTGGTGCAGATGGTTCAGAAACAAGAATGGCATGGCCGACACGTTTGCTTTGTTTGTGTGCACCAAAACACCAATAGATGCTCCAGAAGTTAGCCCATCTTCTCTTCTGCAATCAAAGGAAGCAAACATCTTGATTATAACATCATCTGATTTCTCACTGTTTTATTGAATAGCTAACTAAGAAAAAACTCAATGAAATCAAAAAGGTCAACTACTTTCTTGCAAAGAGGAAACTCTAGGCAATCACTCAATGTACCCCAACTATAATTTCAGACACGTTTTTTGATATATCACCGCCACAGAGTTAGCAGAACAGCTCAGGTAAACTTTTCATTTCTTCCTCCTATACTCGATCTAACTTTTGCCACAAGATTGCACCAGAAACCAGCAATTTTGAGATAGAAATTTATGCTGCTTCAGTTGTCTAGCCAAATAAAGAGCTAAAAAACAAACATAACAGGAACTTGCGAATCAAATTCAATGGTCAACACCATCCAATTGTCCATGAGACACTTCCAATCCCAACGAGCATAAACAGAAACCCAGTCCTGCTATGTATAAAATCACAATCAATCAGCCTTTTGGTTTTGGCATAAACGCGTTGATCTCGGTCTAAGAAACATCAATGGATCATAGCTCAAACAAATCAAAATTTATTTCGCATCAAAATAAAAAAAATCCGCAAAGAGATGGAACAGGACGAGAAGGAAAAAACGCACAAATCAAGATCAACACACAGACATCGGTAAATTTCACAAGTATCCTGGTATCTCAAAGAATAAGAGCAAAATACAAACACAATAACACATACACGCAAGCAGACTATTTGTATCAGCAGTCATAAAATCTCACCTGCACCATAGATGGTTGAACTCTGCTCTCAGCCGCAACAATTGCGTTTGCAGCGGCATTTACGGTCTCCACGCTATTATGCACGTGACTCATTTCAAGTTAACAGGCTTTCTCCGGCGAGTCGGCGTCGAGTGCCGGCAAGGCGCACGCAGGTTTCTAGTCGATTTCTGGGATTGTTCCGTAGCTACACAATCAAGCAGGAGCGGGGGCCCGTCTAAGCAAGATCACATGGCATATTTGCAGAGCATTAGACACAGAAACGCGGTTATATGAAATGAAGCCACAAACAAATCTTTATCATATTTGGCGTACGATTAGTTTTTAAGTATCAATAGAAGGCCCCCCATTCCACGTGATTTACATATTAAACCTACATGTGTAGAACGGTCAGTGTTTGAGAATGCGTTGTACGGATCCAAGATGTTTTGTGATCGTCCAGTGCTCAGGCTGCCTAGGCGGCGCCCAGCCGCAAAGTAAAATAATTTTTTATTTTATTTATTTATTTTTTGCAAAGAAAAAAATTCGAAAAAAAATTCGGGTGCCTCGGCGGCCGCCCAAACCCGATTCGGGGCGGCCAGACCATTTTGGGCGCCTTGGCTGCCGCACAGGCCGCCTAGGCACCGCATTCTCGAACAGTGGGTACGGTTACCAAATAACTAAGAGTGGTTATGCGTCAAAGAGAGGTTGGCCTAGTGGTCATAAGAGTGACAATTGCACTCACAGGTTATGGTTCAAATTCCCTCAATAACATTACCTATCCAAAAAAAACTAAGAGTTGTTTTGCGATTCATTCTAATTTAGACAGTAGTATGAGAATTTTGACAGTACATATTAGAATATGTATTTATAATGACAAACAGGGGTTAACCTAGTAATTATGAGAGTACAATTGCACTCAAAAGTCACGAGTTCACATCCTCCTCTCAGCGACATTACCTATAAAAAGACATGTTAGAATACATACAACTTATTACAACTCACAGATGAAATTCTGATCTACACTATTGGATTTTTAGATTGTTAGGTATTATATCATCCATGACTAGTCCCATAATTATATTAATTATAAACTTAGCAAATATAATTTATTTGTTGTGAATTTATAAAGTATTGGTGAAATTATCAAGCAAATTTCACAACAAAAATTTTACAAGGATATTTGTGTGGTTCGTGTCTATATCCACTATAGCGAGTGCAACTATTTTTTATTATATAAAA
Organism: Pinguicula primuliflora; assembly: GCA_025802335.1. Lineage (NCBI taxonomy): Eukaryota > Viridiplantae > Streptophyta > Magnoliopsida > Lamiales > Lentibulariaceae > Pinguicula > Pinguicula primuliflora. Next base: position 7,763 of record JAOYMZ010092333.1, read on the forward strand.
AATGGGATTACATCGTGATCATCAAATTTTTGGTTTTTTTATTGCTATACTAAAATTCCAACCGAATTCAAAAATCTCATCATGAGCTAAATGATATGTTTCGATCTACAAAATCAAAATATATAACTAGTTTTAAAATGGTATTAACATGATAAAATTTATGAACCCGTGATGAATTTTGATTTGATAACCCGACGAATGCTTTATGAAATCTTCTATAAGGATTATGGAATTTGATTTAGAGTATTATGATTTTTTGGTTCATAATCCAACTTGATCCAAATCATTAAACAACTGAGTTTAGGGTTATCCCCACTCACCATTTGATTTCAACTTCTATATCGAATATATTACTATTCTAAAATGGAGTGTCCAGCAAACTTCAAAAAGACATTCTAGACAGTTCTAATATACCTCCTGGACACTTAACCTTCCGTCTTTTGGATGGGTTTTTTCTTTTTTGGGGGGGGGCAAGTTTTGGAGGGGTTTTTTCGACTTCTCCTTCTCCCCTTTTTGCACAACAAAAAATTGGGAATTCAGTATGCAGCGGATGAAAAAGGAAACCCCTTCTCTTCTCTTCGTCAGATCCACTGCTTCGCCTGCAGTTGTCCATGCCTCGCCGACGTCCCGCATCAGACCCGCGTGTTCTTCTCCGCCACCCCAACCGGCACACCTTCAATATTTCCATCATTTATTTCAGCATCTTCCTCTCCGATTTTTCAGATCGTTATTTAATGTGCACGGAGCCGTTCGAAAATGCGAATTGACTCTCAAATTAAACCCTTCTCCATCCTCATACAGATTGACGCAGGTGAAGGTGTATTACTGTGTTCTTGCATTAGTTCTTTTTGCCTCTTGCAATCCAATCTGCAAAATTACTGTCAGTTTCGTTTGGCATGTGCCTTTGCCTATGAATCTTAGAGACAAGTATAACTGGTATGCATTATTATAGGTTTTTACTTCAAAATCTAAATTGCAAGCATAGAGTGAGTTCTCTAGCTATTTGTACAGATTACAGTCTCTTGAAAACGTAGCCTGAGGTTTTGCATCTTGCAGCAGGAATTTCTTTTTATTTGAATGATTTCAGAGCTTCGTTTTTTTGAAATCTCTTACTATGCCATGTTGAATGTACACCTTAAGCTACTTCAGGTCTGCTGTTCTTGCGGAAGTTAGTGCAAAGATGTTCAAATTTGTTGTTCTTCCTGAGCCATGTTGAATGTTCTATGCGTGATGTGGGTTGTGCAGATGGAGATGAAGCATCTTTAGGGTTGAAATGTCACCACTCCAGAAACAGTAATTGCTCTTTCCATCATCTTCTACTTACCCTCTTCATTGATTTCGTTTCTCCATTAATATTTCAGATTCATTCAATCATTTTCTGTAAACTTCAGATCTCTTTCTTTTACTAATAAAACTTCTGCTTTTGGTCCAGCTTAAGATTTTCGGAGATTCAGATTTAGGGATCGGGATCAAAGCGAAGTACCGGAGGAGAAGGGCAGCAGACTATTCGTTGTGGTTCAGTGGAATTGCAGGTAATTCTTCATATTATAGTTTTTAGTGCGATTTCATTCTCTGTTGCAATTGTATGGTATTCTTTCCACATTTTAAACTTATTATCCGGAAGTAGTGCCAGAAGGGTGATTTTTGTGTTTTGTTTCCAACAATCTTTTAATTGACGTGTGTTTTCTACTTTACTATGTCTATCTTATGTATTAGTTATTTTTTCTACACGTCAGACATATTAATTTTATTACAAAACAGTACATTAATTTTTGGTTGTGTTTGATCAATGGGATGGTAATGCTATGTTGATTATGATGCTCTAATGCCTTAATTTGGATTGTAGGCTACTTTTTAAAAAATGCACCCAACAGTACGAGTTTGGCAAAGCATCTACACTTTGTCTTGGCAAATCTATTAGCACGCTGTCATAATATGCTTTTTCAGTGTTCTTCCTGGATGGGTAAGTCTACGAATGGGATGTATCATGCCATTAGTTGTTTCTGTTCGGATTCTCTTTCAATGGCTGTTATTGGCTTGATAAATATGCAATTGTTTTGTCAATGTTATTTGTGGCAGTTGTTAAGTATTTAATCCGTCCATTTCTTTGCAGACCATCATTTCTTCGACCTCATCATCCTCCGAGCAGATCCAATGCATTTTCCATCGAGTTCATGAGGATATTGGGCCTTTTTTTTTGATAGGTAATGTCGTTGAGGGATTTTGAACCCATAACCTGTGAGTGCAATTGTCACTCCATAACCACTAGGCCAACCCTCTTTGAGGACATTGGGCCTTATTGGAGGGGGCGTGCTCTTCCGAAGGCCACACAGGCTTCAGAAATGGAAGCCTATTGCTGAAAATACTTTCCCATATCTGTAGGAGAATGTATAGAGGCCGAATCAAACACAACTGTTGCTGTGGGATTTTCCCATTCCATTTTTCATTTTCATATTTCAGTCATTTTATGTTTGTTTGAACTTCCTCCTTAACTTTATTTTAGGGTTTTGTTTCTGATTTGCTGGCTGAATTGTTACTTTTTTTGTTTTAGCCGTGCAGATGGGAATTCCAGAATTCTGATGTTGTTGCTTCCGTTACTGGCCTGCAGGTTCAAACAACGAAAGACAGGAGATTTAAATGAGGACGACGACGTGACCAAAAAACCTTTTCAGGTTCATTACATATATACAGAACCGTTCCTATGGTCAGTTTTATGGTGGTCAGTTTTCTGTTGCGTGGACAATTTTTTCAATTAGCCATCCGTTCTCAAAATTGATCGCACCATTAGAAAGCTTATACATTGAATTGCATATGTTCAAGTTTTGGTGATATTCCGACGACGTTAT